>OU343220.1:58246827-58515521 GCA_910596185.1 Chrysanthemum makinoi
AATGATCCAAAAATTTTGACTATATATTCACTCTCCACGATCAAGATGTAGTGATTTTATGGTTTTCCCGAAGTTGATTTTCTACTTCCTTTGAAACACTTGAATGTTTCAAACACTTCAAGTTTATGTTTTCAAAGAAGTAAACATAACCATGTCGAACTATAGTCGCCGTAAGTCACGAAGTAATTTGCTCCTTGTCTTGAAGTGATTCTAAATGGGCCACATACATTTGAGTGTATAAGTCCAAGCAGATCTTTAGCCCTTTCCACTTGATGTAAATAAGGTTTTCTAGCCATCTTACCAGACATACAAGCAACACACTTTTCAAGAGACTTAATGTCAGATGATTTGAGAAGTCCATCGTGTTGCAACTTCTCCATGCTAATGTGTCCAAGACGACCATGCCATAAGAGAGCAGAGTCCAAGTTAGTCTTGGCTCTTTTATTGCTTACAACAAACATAGAACTTTCATTTGTATTTGAATAAGACATTTCAATTTCATAAACACCATCACGAGGAATAGCAGTAAAATAAACAACGTTATTCTTAGAAACTAAAATATAATTATTCGATTCAAAATAGTTAATAAAACCATCGTCATACAAACGAGAAACTGAAATAATCCCCTAGTAATAGAGGGAGCATAATGACAATCTTTTAAAACAATAACTAATCCACTAGGGAGTCATAAATGATAGTTTCCAATAGCTTCAACTTCTGCCCATTGACCATTGCCCACGTATAGACTTAAAGCTCCTCGGCTTCAGCTTCCTACTGCCTCTTAGACCCTGAGTATTATTACATATGTGAGTACCACAGCCAGTGTCATATACTAAGGATGATTTAGGGAAAGAGTAGAGTTCTATAGTGAAAATACATGAAGAACTAGCTGCAAGAGACGCTTTCTTCTTTTCATTAACTCGGCGAGATGTCAGGGGACAATTCTTCTCCAATGTCCTGTCCTCACCACACCGTGACAGGTAGCATCCTTTGCTGGATTATCCTTCTTGGGTGGTGGGGGAATCTTGGGTTTTGTTTTATAGGAATTAGCATCATAACCAAACTTGGGTTTACTTTTTTCAATCCCACGATTCCCCTTAGCAGCCTTGAACGATTTGTTTTTCTTGGTTTTTTCGACCTTACCACCACGCACATAATGGAGTGCAGGTGCAACATCTTTCTTTGGCAACTTCTGCTCATGTTGCTTAAGCATAACATGCAGTTCATTAATAGTCTTCCCCATGCCGCATATTGAAGTTCTGCACAAACGAGATGTACTCTTTAGAAAGACCGATTAGGATCAAACTAATTCCATAGTGAGAGTAACTGGTGACCAAGACGTTCCAAACTGTCAATGTAGCTCTTCATCTTTAGAACATATGAGCTAACCGATTGACCTTCTTCTTGCTTGCAAGCTTGGAATTCACGTGCAGTTTGTATAAGCTCTTGTTCTCGCTTGTAGAGAACAGAGACTTCAACCTCAAGCATGTCATAAGCACCAAGATGAGTTAGATTTTGTTGGATCTCTAACTCCATGGTCATGAGCATGAAGGCAGCTATGTCCTTTGAACCTTTGTCCCAAGCAGTGTGAGCTGCAAGAGCCTCAAGTAGCAGGATGGTGCCAGGAGTAGCAACAGTGCTTCGTGTACGGATGCTCTAGATAAGCTTCCTTATCTTCACCGATAGTATGATGCAAAGTGGCGATACCAATCAATGAAATTAGGTCCCAGTGAGTTTTTGTTTCAAAGAAACCTCGAAGTACCTAACTATTTCCGATTGAAGTAGTCATCTACAATTGAAAAGTTCAAATAATTAGTATTTTCGATAATTACATTCTTAAAGAATTAACTACCCAAATAATTACTAATAAGACTAAGATCCAACTTGCAACCCCATTAATTACCATAGGTCCTAACAAGTATATAAAAATGGGACAAGAGGTGACGATCAGCTAATTGCATAATGCAACTCTTAGATTTATGAGACTGTTTAAGGCATTAGTATCAAGTAATAATGTCAAAAGCATGTTTAGTTCTCATCGTATGCCTCGAGTCCGAGGTCCCACTGTGTTAACTCGATATAAGTCCACCAAGTATGAACGCGTAAAAATAACCAGAGGTCCTGACCATGAGAAATAATTACCATGGGTTGGAAAGGCCCTTAGGTCCTGACGCAGAGAAGTCAATCCAAGTGCACGTGTCCATAGTTGGGTGGCATAGACTTAATATTAACAAATAGGTATGCACACATAAATGTGGTAAAAGTCATGTACAAAGAAGCATGCATAACAACTTTGTAACACTAATTTTAAATTTTTGGTAATGACACCGTAGTGATCATCATGGTTCACGGTAGCTCCAATCAACACACAGGAGGCAGAGGACCGTAAGCCTGAAGCATAACCTTAGACATCCTTTCAAAGGAGATTGTGCTCACTTCTTTAAACCCCCTTTCTAGTTTGTTCTAGTGGATGAGCCGTACATCCCAAGTGTCCATAGCGCCCAGTTAAATTCTTGAAAACGTTTTTCATATATTAGGTCACTTTATTTTACAAAAACAATTTTCCACGAATCAAATAGCAGTTCACAATGAGCATGGTATTTTGGCGTGTAAATAAAGACCAATATTAATGTTATGGTTACTTATATGTATTATTCCATATTGCATACAATTAAGTGTCAAAACAAGTAATAATGCACATATAGGAATCACAAACATACAAGCATAAACATCAATATAAATAACCACATATTGTTCCGAGTCCTCTTGCGAGTCTTCCCCAAACGGAGAACCACAAGACCGTCACTAGAATGCAGTACCTAGATAGCAAATACATCACTTAGAAAAGCAATTGAGTGGGTCTTGTGGCCGGAAAAACACATAAAGCATGGCAATCCCAATTAACAAGTAATTACGCAATATATGTATTTAAATCAATATGTAATTCTAATTATCCCAATAATTCAAATTAACAATTAATAAATACAAATTAACTTTTAATTCTAATTAGCAAGTAATTTTAATTTAACATGTAATCTTTAATTAACAATTAATTTTAATTAAGAAGGTAATTATAATTGACATGTAAATTAAATTCTAATTAACAAATTAATTCTAATTATCAATATAATTTTAGTTTGTGTGTGTCTAGTTATTATTTATTAAAAATTTGACAAGTATTGCATGTAATTGTAAAAATTAAAATAAAACAAAATAACTATACTAGGTTTCATGCAGCCCTTTTAAAACATGTTTATTCATATCAGAAACGTGTAACCCATAATCGCAGCGAAGTTGGCTGGATGCCACCGTTGGTATTTTAGATCTAGTTAACCAGTAACCTCTACGAGTACGCAGCGGAAAATGGATCTAGTTAATACAATTATGTTAACACGTAATTAATAAACACATAATTTAATACAATATTAAATAATTTAAAAGGGAACAAAGAAAGCTAACCTTGCTTGGCAATTGAACACTAGTAACGGAACAAGAAACCCTACGAAACCTTTAAGTGTCTAAAGTAAACACCTCGAAGAGTATCACACACAAACCAGATTCACGTATACGTTCGATTAACGCTAGTCAAGAACGTAATATATAAACCAAGTCAAATACTTGACCACTTGAATAATACAAATCAGAAAAGTCCAAGACCTGGCTTGTCTTCCTCCCGAGAACAAAAGAACCCATAACAACTTTTGTAACTTCACCCGTATCGGATGTAAAGATCCGGTAACCAACCTCCTTCTGTCCGAGATAAAATACCACGAGCAGGAGCAGTGACTACTTTGATTCTGCTGCTATGTGTCGACCAGGAAACAAGAAGCAGGTACCAATCGAACTATCTAAAAACTTGTTTATAATTTCAAGTTTAGAAACCAAAACAAACACCTTCTTGTCGAATTGTTTTACCAATCGACCAAGAAGAATAAAGCAGGGAATTGGTGATCGATTTAGGATTAAGAAGCTGAGATTATCTCACTATTATAGGATCCAGGGATGTGTTTATATAGCCTTGGATTTAACTGATGTCGACAGAAAATGGAAGAGTGAGGTATTATTCTTGCTGTCACTTTTACTTAGAATGATTGGAGTTTTTGGTGTTTTAGTTGGAAAGTAATATGAGCGATGTGTGGGTTGGAAAGTGATGTGAGTGATGTGTGAGTATGATATGCGTAACAGTTGACGAGTCAAGTTACATTCATATTCGGGTAACGTTTATTCAAGTATTAGTTACGTTTCAACACGTATACTCGTGTTTATCGTGTGTGCCCCCATCGGCTCACACACATCTAGTTGCTTTGTCGTGTTTTATAACTCCCACAAACCAACAGTTACGTGATGCCAAAAATAGTTACATGCAACTCATTGTCTTTTCTTTCTTGACCTTGAGTTCATGGTTATTCCATTGGCCGTGTACACCCTTGTATTTGAACATGTATGTCTGAATGCATGATAACAATCGGTTAATTATAGTAAGGGACATATATTAACATTTTGAATAAATTAACATGGGTAAACTCAACACAAGTGTACAAACTGAGTAAAACACCCTTCGTTTCAATTCATTCCTATTAGGATAGATTGTATGGAACAATGACAACTTATCATCTAACGTTTGGGATATTACACATACGTTTTCACGAAATCGTACCTCAAATGTGTACCACTGATTTGATGATTTCTTGATCGAAACATTTAATTACCACTCTTCATTCTCATTTTATCACATTTAATTTTTAATTTGTGTATTTTATAAAGATTACTAAGAGTTACGGATCAGAAATACGTAGCATCACCAATACGATCCTTCGGGTGCTGCATTATGCTCCACAAATTGCATTCGTATCTATGGGTAGCATGATCCAAATCCAGCAGTTTTAAAGTTCATGTAAGCGACTTGACCAGACCCACGTCTATAAATGTAACAGAAGCTTCTCCGGAAATTGAAGAGCTTGTAGGTGAGTGTGACATGCATGCAGCTTCCTCTGGAGTTTACTTATATTTTGTGGCATGTCCCACTATTATGAGTCACTTCTATTTTGTTTGATCATAACAATACTGGACTAAATCCATAACAATAATGCTATTACAGAATGATTTCACAATAATACTGGACTAAATCCATAACAATAATGCTATAAAGGGTGAAAAAATTGGCAGTTGCATATGGGGTTCATGTCAAAACAGTGGAAAAAACTTTGTCCATTTCTAAGTTCTTTGTATAACTATGAATAAATTTATATCATTACGTTAATGATTCAAAAACATAAAGTTTTTATGTGAATTCATTAAAAGTATAGTTTGGACACTTTCGGCCTGTTTGACAACGTTTTTATGAGCCGTTTAACCCGTTTCACTTGAAAAAAAAATTCCAAATCAACCCATTCATATGAAACTGCCACCTCCTTTGGTATACATAATTTGAGTAAACTTCTTGATAAGAACCAAGTATGGGGCAGGTGTGATCAAATCCACATACACATCTTCCTTTACCGCATATTTATATGCACACTTATGTACCTTTGATTGGACATGGATGGTATAATATATTAATATCTGTCAAAGCATAATTAAAAGAAACATAATTGCTTTCAACAGGAAAACCTCCTTTTGATAGAGCTACCTTCTCAAATGTTGCCTATGGTTCCAAGCACGTTCGTTTTTTGGTGAATGTGAAAAATTAATGCTTAACATAACGTATCATGAACATAAACAAAAGCAATTTGTCAAGGATGATTAAACTAAACATAACACATTTAAATATAAACAGAAGGCTGAACAAATGTTTAAAGAGAAACCTGGAATTGCTTTCAGTTCTAAAGTCACCGCTCAAGAGCAAAACTGCCGGGCTATGCTTTAGTACCTATAGTGTTGATGAACCCATGCACGTTATCATCCCACTAATTACCTGAATGTGGTCTCCTCAAGGATGTTTTTTTTCACCCTTAACCTAAACTGATATAAACTAAATCAGTTTCAACATGAAAGGCCTTAAATATCATACAAAGTTGGATTACAAACGTGCCTCAAATCGTGTATTAAATCACATGTGTATATCATAATCAAAAATAAAATCTAAAATTAAACGAACCTTGTTGATTATATGTTTCCTGTTAAACATAAGGAGTGAGAATCGATTATGAATCCTACAAATGTTTCCAGTTAATTTTCAAGAGTTAGGGTTTTGATTATGATATGATAATGGCCGCTTAGGGTTTTTGAATGTTTTGTGTTTTGGTATTTTGAATGAATCATTATAGCTTCATCCTTGAATTGAAAAATTATAGGATTTTGTTATTTTAGATTACTAGATGAGTACCCGTGCATAGCAACGGGATTTTATAGAGAAAGATAGTTGTAGTGATATTTTGGTTACACAAAACACTTAAACAAAGTATCATTATAACTATATGTCACTATATAATCCCGTTGCTATGCACGAGTACTCGTCTAGTCTATAACAAACTTCATTAAACTTTAGAACAAAGTTTACAAATAAACTTTAAACAAACTTTTGCTGTTGTAACTTTCAATGTTGAAGTGATTCAAACCGAGAATTCACATACATGATGATCCAATGTAAAACACAAAACCAAAAGATACGAAATTACAGAATTAGTTTGTTTCATAAGACTAAACAAAAACTTAATTAAAACTGAAAAGGCCTATGAAAATTAACCCATAAGGAAATTACAATGCGTTCAAAAAATAGTTTTCGTAAGGAAAACAAACTGCAAAGATAGTAAGATACAAGTCTAAAAACTAAAATTCTATATCTAACAAATTTGGCTCAGATTTCTTTATGAACAATAAAATTACTCATCTGTTGGGGTTGCTAAGCCTAGGCATCCTTCCATTTTGCAAGCCAAACCACAAACTTGAAACATCATCCCCGCCAAACAAAACATATCTAACAACTTGTTACAGCCAAAAACGAAAAGTAGCCAAAGTTACCACTGAAATTACATCCGAACCAACCTCATTGAAAGATAGATATAAAACAACAAAAACCAAGTAATATCAAAACACAAGCAAACATAATACAAACGTTATACCACCATACCAGACTCATCCAAATTAAGATTTGTAACCACATCCAAAACTTGTACAAAAAAGAAATATGATTTTATCACCACCAGTTAAGCTGTTATTGGCCTTTGTTTCATATCTAAAAACATCATTGAACGATTTACAGATCTAACAAAAGTCATCGCCATTGAACGATTTTATCACCACCTATCACATAACTGAAAACCTAAACACCATGAATGGTTTACAAATCTAACAAAAGTCGATCGCTTCGGTTTCTTGTCCAGCGGTTGGATCTCAATTTAACAACAGAGAAACAAAAACCACCAAAAATATTGAAACCCAACAGTAAACTTATCAAAACTGTCAAATAACCATCGACTTAACCAGTAGAACAACAATTAACACACAAACAAGCAACAACTGAAAACACCACCTAAACCACCAACCAAACAATCAAAACGACCTACACTACCAACCGAAAAAACCAATAGAAACCATTGGTGATGGTGGTTGTGGTGTCATTGATTGCTATGGTGGCGGAAGTGGGGTGGTCAGAGAGAGTGGCAGCGGAAACAACAGGGTGTCTGTCTTTCTTTTTTTTTTTTGGTTTACATAGAGACATATAAGAGAGGAGATATATGTGTTACATTATGGTTGATTATCATTTCCTAAGATAAATGTCCAACTGTTGACTATCATTGCCTAAGATAGATGTCCAATCGTGTTCCAATTCCAATAGTTCACATAATGTGTAGCAGAGAAGTTTCAATATCCTCAATACTTTCCTGCAAAGTTTGATACTTTGAGTACTTTCCAAATGTCGGCCTTAATTTCAAACGCAATATTGAACTTTCTTAAATTAGGATTCAGTTTTATACTTGCATTGACCGAAATTCAGTTTTTCACTTTTCAAGGTTGACCGTTTTCTCTTTATATGTAGTTAAGATAAGATATATTTTGGTCTGCAAAACTTATCACAAAACTTGGTATCCTATATAGGCTTCGAGTTACAGAATGTCAACAAAAAAATGTGGTGGTTCAGTGGTCAAGATACTACATAATATCCTCATGGTCTTGAGTTCGAGTCCATGCACAGCTTTTTTTTTTTCTTTTTTTTTTATCCGAAAATTAGCTAATTATTAAATCTGAAAATCAGCTAATTGGCTTTAATGACATGTATTAAATGATGACATGGCTTTATGACATGGCATTATGAACTTGGGTCATTCATGAGTTTTGTAAACAACTTACCACTAGAGTAAGTTGTTTTTTGATTTATATCTTTCAATTCAATACAAATAAGGAGATGTTAAAAAAATTTGAAAATTTTATAATTTAGGAATGTATATTATGAAGATAACAATTAAAAAAAATATGATATATATTATTTAAGATATTTTTCTCTAATCCCTTAAACACGATCGACATAAAAAAAAAATTCATCAACCAATCCGTTTTATGTTTTTTTTACAGATCACATACAGAAAAAGGTTTGTCTATTTTCTCTCAAAACCCTAACGATGAAACTTTGTTTCCGTGTATGCATATGTTGATTTGTTTGCAGCTTTTTGCAGGTTAGACATCGTCTTTACAGGTTAGTGTGGTTATGTTAGAATCACGTTACAATATTCACTTAAAAATTCTCATGTAGCGACTATGATCTCAACTTGTGGTCATGTCAAGAATCTTTCTAGATTTAATCAGGTACTTCACTTATCACATAAGCATGTATAAAAGAACATATGGTTCGTTAATGTGAGTTTCATTATTGTTTTTGCTTGTATATTAGGATATCATGTTTGATTGTAGGTGAAAAACTTGGACACAGACATGTATATTCGTGTAGAGGTATGGTTTTTGCATTTATTTTGTGTGATTTCCGTTTGTGAGTTGCACATGTAGTATCTAAAATTGCGCTTTCGTTCATATTTTTTCGGCTTTTTCACAATACCCATAGCTATATATATTCAAGTTATAGTAAAATAAATTTACTTCAGGTCATTGTCGAGAAAGCTGAAGTGTTGAATTATGTTACGGCTAAGTTGCCATTCTAGGTTACCGGTGCAAATGATGACAAAAACTCCATGCAAGAGGTAATTCGACTCAACTAACTATTATCTCTACATTATATGATAATAATGTTACTTATTGAGATGCAAATGTGAGTATGCATATTTTGATATATAAACAGCTATTTGAGGATGTAAAAGCTGTTGCCCATAAGCCTATCCAAAACAGTTCGTAAACCTAGGGAGCAAGTAGTTGATGCAGAGGCGTAATGTATGTAAATATACGAATATTTATCTATGTAATCTTTTCATTTTCTATGTCTCGATCTGAAAAACTGATAATTTGTTGCAGGCTTGGGCCAATGAATTCTGAAGTAAAGCATCGAAAGGTTACTGTGCATAGAAAGCATTCAAGGCTAACTGAAAATGCTCGAAATGAATCAGTAATATTGAAATCTTTTAGTTAAGTGAAGTTTTATGCTTGTGAAGTAGTGTTAACATGGCTTAAAAAACCATAGGGCGTTCGTTGTATTTTTTGGGAGCAAGTAGGGTAAGATAGTTGTTTACCACAAACTTTGGTAACTTTCACAATTTTACAGTTTGAGAAGTATAATACAGATGAAAAAGTTCCTGCAAATAAGGTAAAAAAAATTACCTTCTCACTTTCCTAAGTTTGAATGACTGCTTTTTTATTACTATTTTTTCTTTTAATTTGTGTATCGTGATCTTAATTATAGGTGCACACACAGTAATAGACATGTGCTCAGGGCTTGCAATTCCAGAGAAATACTGATTTGAGTGAATACGGTAAAAAAAGAAACTGGTGATTATGTTGGACAAATGATTGCTTATTTGATTCTTTTTTGAAAAAATTTGTGTATCGTGATCTTATAGGTGCACACAGAGGGTTTGTAATTCCAGAGAAATAATGATTTGAGCGAATACTGTAAAGAAGCTGGTGATTTTGTTGGATTACCATGTAATATCTCCATTCTTTGGTCGAACCTTTCTCTTCTCTTTGAGGTATCTCTCTCACCCTACTGGTTATATAAGTTTTTAGTGCATCAACCAAATCTATAGTCTATGATTTCTATGGTATGCGTCTGCATGTTTACATGATTATTTGAGAAGTATAGCATCTGGTCATATTAGTTAGTTTCAATATTGTCACGTTGAGAACTAAATATGTATTTACACATTACTGTGATATCATTATTATCTAATGTATCTGATTTTATTAAATAGATTTTGTATTTTCTCTATAGTAATGAAGTGGAGAACTAAGGCTGGTGTTATTCATCTGTACCACTGTAATAATATATAACGAGCTACAAGCATTAAAGATACTAATCAGCAAAAGATCAAGAATACGCGGCACTATCTCTTATTCTATCTCTATCTCCTCCCATGAAGGCTTGGCTTCGTTGGCTTCCACTAATGAACAACCATTCTTACATGCAGTAGGTTTTCCTACTTCGACTTTTGTCACAGGGACAGCTTCTTTAGTGACAGGTTTGGTTACTTCCTTTGGTGGAAGCGTTATGATTCCTACTTCATTCACTCCTTTTGTAGGCTCGACTTCTTATGATGAGGGCACTTTTGGTATATCACATGCTTCTTCATTGACTTCTTTTCTTCCTCTTGTTTATTTGGCTCACCCATATTTTCGTTGAGCACATAAACCTGCTTAGGTACTTCTTTAGAGGGTACTTATGGGATTTCACGCACTTCTTCATCAACCTCCTTCTTTGACTCATCATTTACCTCATTTGCTGGCTTGACTACTTCCTTGGAGGGTACGTTTGAAATTTTTATGGTATGCTTTTTTTTTGCCACATAAGGTCATGTAATTGCATTATTTCATGACTATGTCACATGTAGCCTTTTATATTTTGTATTTTACCAATTGATATGCCGTTAACCTTCTTCAAGAAAACTTGGAAGCAAATTGCTTGAGAAAGGGAATATGGCAAATATTGTTTGTTGCATGCACAATGTATGCATGCATGTGTGTGTAATTAGTATGATTTACTTGCTATCGACTATTATGTGAGTATCTCATGAGGAAAAAAATTATTCTATATACAATGTTATTGTTGCAGGAAAAAGCGTGAAAAAAATCATAAATGCACAAAAATATATAGAAGCAGCTACACTTAAGGTATTAATAACTCATATATGGATTAGTACTTTAATGAGATGCCTAATTTATGCTTATGTGTTACAGATTTGATTAATCTTTCTTTTACTCCTAAGGAAACACGACTCGTTGAAAAGAACAAAATTTCTCATTAATGGCGAAAGGGTTCAGCTATGTCAAAGAAGTATGATACATATTCTTAGCATTAGCATAGATTTGTCAAGTAATCTATCAAAATTTGTGGAGTTTGTATGGTTACTGGTGGTACTTATTCTGATCTCGAGTTACACTTTGGCTTCACAACTCACTATTGAACAGTTTGAATTAGCATCAAAGGGAGGAAGTGAGAAATCGTGGGGTTTCATGCTTCGGTTTGTACTTGGGATAGTCATTTTTATGAATTTTATGATCTATATCGTTAATAATCAGTATTTGCGATTTTGTTTTATTTCTCTCAGATTTGATATCGCAGTTGATTTGGCGGAAGTTTCCAAGGATGCTAATGAGTTAGGTCTCACCGGAATTCTTATGTGGATGAGGTTTATGGCCACAAGACAGTTAAATTATGAAAACGAGCTTTCAATTCCTTTTCATCTCTTGCGGATTACAATTTTACTTCCACTCTGTTGCATCGTGACAAGTGTGAGTTCTCATTTATTTAGCTTGTGTCAATCTTTAGAAGCCATTTTCTTCAACTTGTTTTTGATATTATATATTGGATTATTTCACAATTGACTATACTTTGTAAATATCATCTAATGGAGTCAATATGCAGCCATTTATGAGCAGATTGCAGCAAATACTTGGTAGGAAAAGCCAACGGAATCTTCATGTAAGCGGAGTGTCATGTATTTCAATGCTTGGCTTAAGAATAGATAGGTTTTACATGTTTAATGTTCTATCAAGTAAATGGAGTGTTATGAATGTGATTAAAACTCCTAAGGCGAGGGGGAGAGAGATTTGTATCTTCGAATTTGATTTGTATCTTTGAATTTGATTTGTACCTTTGAATTTCATTTGTATCTTTGAATCTCGTTTTGAATAAAGAAAGCTTCCGCAAATTTGTCGATTCATGTTTTTCTCTTCTTCTTCATATTGATTATTGGTTGTTGATTATAACAAGTGGTATCAGAGCCAAGTTCGTTAAGCCATGAAGAAGAACAAGAAAAACAAGAAAAAAAAGGTTCATTTTGGATTGAAAATTCTATGGGATATTTGATGGTTTGATCTGGTGGAGAGATCGTTTTTGGGATTTGTTTGTTCGGTTGTTTGATTTGTTCACCAGGTTACACTTTCTGATTTGTTTGAATTGGGCAGCAATAGTTTGGGCTTTTTGAACTTTGTTAGTTCATTAGCATTGGCTTTTCTGTTTGAATTTTGGTATTTGAATTTAGAAATTGGACCGTAATTCTTATTACATAAGTGGGTCATTAGAATTTGAATTTGGTATTTGAAGTTTGAAGATCGACTTGGTGTTTGAAGCCTTGGTTATAATCATGTCGTTTGGATTTGGCTTGATCACTTGGAAGTTTGTAAATTTGGATCTTCGTTTGTCGGGATTTTTAAGTTGGTTGCCCGAATTTGATTGTTGTTGTTGAAGATTGTTTGAGCCGATTTTTATTTTTTTGGTTAACCGTTTTGAATTTGTCGGTTAACGTTTGATTGTTCGTTTTGAAGATTATCGGCGTTTGTTTTGGATTGATTTCTTTTGGATCGTTTTTGGGAATCAATCATTCGTTTGAATTAGGCTAGTATCTCTAGCA
The DNA here is from genome assembly GCA_910596185.1 of Chrysanthemum makinoi. Lineage (NCBI taxonomy): Eukaryota > Viridiplantae > Streptophyta > Magnoliopsida > Asterales > Asteraceae > Chrysanthemum > Chrysanthemum makinoi. Next base: position 58,259,778 of record OU343220.1, read on the forward strand.
TTTGAAATTTTGAATTTTATTTGAAACATTTGGTATTCCTTTAGGAGTTTCAATCACGGTGGAGATTGTTATGAATGTGATTAAAACTCCTAAGGGTCGGTTGGTGTTTGCTTAAGTCCTAAGCTACACGTCTTCAAGTCCAAATTGAATTTGAATAGCCGTCTTCAAATCCAAATTGAAGTTTGCTTACTCGGTCTTCAAATTCAATTTGGAGTCTGCTTCCTTCCCCCTCACCCCTATAAAAGGAGGTGAGGGGGAGAGAGATTTGTATCTTCGAATTTGATTTGTATCTTTGAATTTGATTTGTACATTTGAATTTCATTTGTATCTTTGAATCTCGTTTTGAATAAAGAAAGCTTCCGCAAATTTGTCGATTCATGTTTTTCTCTTCTTCTTCATATTGATTATCGGTTGTTGATTCTAACATGGAGAAATCAGTTTATACAAGATATCTACACTATCGATTAGTTTTGAAATGGAAACTCAAGAAATTGCCACCAATTATTCAATGATTAATGTAACAGTTAATTATATAAATTTCAGTAGTGCATATGAAGGATGTAGAGAGGAAAAAGAAGGAATCCACAGAAGCTAAAAAGTTTTTACATTATATTGTCAGCCCCATTGACTCCTGAAACATAGAAAACAGTCTTTTACAACTTTATAGTTTTGGAAGTTGCACGTCTGGATGTGTCAACAATATTATTTGATATTATTTGATAAATTTCTCAAAAAGGTCTGTCGGTCCAGAAAATCGTGAGAAGATTACGTTTGAATATATGCTGTGTTTCCAAAGGGTAATAATTAGATCTTCTTGGCCACACAACAGTCTATTGCAAAAAGTATGAAGCTAAGTTCATATGTTTTACATTAGTGACACGCTTTTTATTGAGAAAAACTTAAGTCATTATTTACAACTTGAACTTTGAGAAAAATTCATAAGATGTCAAAGTGAAACCATAATTAATGATTATTCCTGAATGAAATTATGTTTGTTAATGAAATTGATGTTGTTTCGATTATGGATATTGGTATCTTAAGCATTTAGTAACTGAAAACCAAAACAATTTTTACTGTGTGTTTGGGGCTGCTGTGAAACAACAGCAGTAAAGGTCTCAATTGGGTCATTTTTTACTGTGGTTTTTCAAGCATTGCATAGTAAAAGCTTGAAACTGCTATTTTTATTTGTAAACGTACAACCATCCTAAACAGTCCAAGAATAATGTTTAAAAGATGCAGGAAAATATCACATAAAAAGACTTTTTTCTGACATCTTTTGATGCTTGGTCATTTAATAGAATGTACAACCAATACTTTTACATAGTGCAGGTGCTAATAGACGCAGACTCATTCGGTTTGTGGGCGACTTCAGTTTGGAAAAGATACCATAAAAAACTTTTATTTCTCAACTCTTACTGCCGTATATAGGCTAATGTTGGATAACATTAGCCCCTCAACCTGATTAGGCTAATGTTTCAATGTAAATGAAGGTCATTAGTATTTGATTAATTGTGTTTGTGCATCAGCAACGTAACTTTTTTTTTATGTCCCAAGGTATAAAAGACAACAAATATCAGGTATGTAAGTTACAAATAAAGGCAGTCTTCTTTTTTTTGCATTTCTTGAACTACTTATGAAACACTTATAAACATTTGTGTGATGAATCATTGGTACAAAAAACACATTATGGTATGAAAATACTAAAACTAAAGTCACCATTTCGAAAATAATTCTTTATATGTTCATAGTAGCACCATACAGACTAACATGGATAAACTAAAATTGAGATGACCATTTCTTGTGAGTTAAAAAATAAGTTACAGCTGTCTAAATTATTGGACCTAAAGTTCAGAAAAGAACAAAATTTGGACCAACCCTGTTTTCCTGAAAGAATAAAATCCTTGTTGAAACTTTTAAGGCTTGACTAGATTGGAATCGCTACACTTTTCTATTAGTACTATGCCAAATCTAGGGGCCTAAGGTCTTAATTCATGAGAGACAAGAAAAGGGTAACGGAAAGCTTTCTGCAAACGGGTTAGTTAGTCACTAGATGATAGCATCCCTGCTGAATAAGAGGAAGTGAAAACAGAAGAACGAAGATAAGGGATCTGAAAACTGATCCACAATGAGTTGGTTGAGGATTGGAAAGAGGATCTGAGAAACTTTGTACAATATGTGTTGTAACATCATATTTATTGATGTAGAATAGGTAAACAGAAGAATGCTCTAGAGTATTGTGCGCCACGTCTAAATGCCATTTAGTGCAGTATCACAGATCTTAATACTGCATATGGTATATATAAAACGAAAGCTTGAAACACAAATGGTTATAAATAAATCTAGCCTTATAAGTTGAAACGTCGCTCTATAGGTAGCCATTTTTAGGATGATTTGAGGTGTATAGTTTATGTGCTTGGTTTTCACAACATTAGAACAAAGGAGGTCAAGCATTGGCAAATAAGGTATATTGATTTTATAACATATATAAGTTCATCATTGTAGCTGTGTTTTTATTATTGTTAACATGAATTGTTACAGTTGGCGGAAAAAGGGGCGCACATCCGTGTTACTAATCATGATCAAACAATACAATTATATGTAGCATGGGTTTTATGTCCAAATTAATGCTTCCTTCTGTTGTAGTTGTCAATAATACATTAACCATGTTATATTTTTATCTAAAACCAAATACATGAAAATCTGACGTAACAAAAGCCATATTTGTTTCACCATGGGTAAAATGTTTCATGAACATAACTTTTTATAATTGTTACAACTTTTATCACTTATAAGAACTTAGTCATTGTTTGTTATGGAAACTTCATGGTGCCTGTTTTCTTTTTTTGTAGATTGAGGTCGGACATGTCACGAAGCACTAAAGCATCTGAAGTCGTGTGCCCGACTCTGAAGGTTCAGGTAGTGATAGGTTCTAATGTATAGAGTCTTATGAGGCTTATATTCGTGACTCAATTTCAGGGCAAGGTTTTTATTTCTTAATAACCATGATCAAACTGTATGACATCTTTTTCTTACTGGTTGTATGGATGATTGTCTAGGAAGCATTGCGAACAAGGGGATTAAAGGATGATACGACGTGCATAGTAGTGGACATAATTCCACCAGACACTGCAATGCCGCCACCATCCCTACCACGTAAAAGGCCAAGCAAGTTTAGTCTTAGATCTTTATTTTTCAGAAAGAAGTCCCATGGTTCCGCAAGTAAACTGTCTAAGAAACTATATGTTGTTGGCATCGTTGAGGAACTCTTTGAAGAAGGTTCTGCCATGCTTTCCAAAAGGTTAGTTTTTCTAAAACTAATACAACATTTTAGTGACGGAAGAAATGAGTATCTTAACATTTTGGGCTGTAACAACTGTAGGTTTTATTTATTTATTTATTTTATTTATTTATTTTTCTCTTTATTGGCAAGTTTGAAATCCAAGTTATGCTTTAATCCGATTAAAAGCGATTACCTGAAATTATCTTAGTCATTGATCGATAGTTACATTGTTTATCATGGATATATTGTAGATTGGGGAATGATGAGACGTGTGGTCCATCAACATCTGGTCTTTTCATGTGTGTTGTATGTCAAGTAGACCTAGGGACAAGTGAAGGGATATCGGTTCATGCTGGTTCCATATTTTCAACAAGCTCAAAACCTTGGGAAGGTCATTTTCTTTGTGCTGATTGTCGTAATAAGAAAGATGCCATGGAGGGAAAACGACCAAGTGGAGTCAAAGTCACTTAACACCTGCAATTATTTTCCCCGTCTAACCCAATAGATTGTAAAAAATTGGTGAGCTTAACGATTCATTTGAATGAATAGGTGGTAATGTTGTAATAAGCTGCACATGGTATGATGTGAATGTAGGATTTCAGATTGCTTATTATTTGCTAAGATGTTGGTAGGAATGATACATAACTTGTAGCGTTTAGAGTGTAGAATAAATAAGTTAGAACTAATGCTTTTACTTAATCCGTGGCCTTTTATTGTACTAACTTGTTTTCACCTAATGTGTAATCTTATATTGTAGCCGAATAATATGAACTGTGAAAATTTCAAACTATAACATATTGATACCGTTAATTATAATTCTTGTGTAAGTGGTTACACTTTTGTTTGCTATGGTGGTAGCTTATTTTTATACGATTTACAAGCTAATAATATTATTTGATAGCCAATGAGGATAAAAACAAGACTTATTAAGTCAACTGTGGATCAAAAGTTTCTACAATTCATTTTCTGAGAAGATTGAGAAGGTTTTCAAAAACGATAGATTTTTAACTTTGATTCATGTTTTTCAAGCGTAAAACTCATTTTAATGTGATTAAACTTCAAAATGTGTAAAAAAAATTTGAATCAATGTTAAAAATCTCTCGATTTTGCAATATATGTAGAATCCTGAATCATCTGTACAAATTTAATGAATCATCATCATAACTTGATTTTAACAATGATTTGTGAATCAAATTTGTGATTTATAGATTCGATTCATCATAAAATGATGTTTACTTGTGAATCAAATAAAAAACATGAATCAATTTGCTCAAACGAAGATTTCTCAATCTTCTCAAAATAAAAAGATTCTCAATGGAACCAGAGCCTATATATATATATATATATATATATATATATATATGGGTGGATTAATGGGATACTGGGAAATATCTTGACAACACGTAGAAGTGATAAAAAAGTCTGTGGTATCTCCCTCAGGGGTCTTTGTAGACCCAAAGTTGGAAAATTATAACCACAGTTAAGTTTTCTTCTAAAAAAACAGTTTACCAAAAGTCCAAATTTCCTAAAAAAAATGTTTCAACTCGACAGATTATTTTAACTGAACCCATATTGGTCCCATGTCCAGGTGAAGGAATAAAATTGATCATTTTCTAACCGAAAGTTGAAAGAAACACAACCCCTCCCTCCAACAATAGCAACAACGGAAATGGAATGTCTTCATGGCTCAGACTCTCCGGCCACCCATTGAACACTTCCGCCTCCTTTTCTTCCTAACCTTCCTTTTCACTCAATGGCTAAACTACAGTAGACTCAACCCTGACACAATTTACCCCTCTCTACTTCAAAAACACAAACTACTAGCAAGCTGCTTATGGGATGGTATTTAATGCGACAAAACAACCAGTGTCTTAGTTATTTCACTTCCATCTTAATCAATCACGGGATAGTGAAACGTTTGGTGGTAGACGTGGTCCAATTTGCACCTTCAAATAGGTCACCATCTATGTCTTCGATAGACGACCTCCAAGTCAACTATACATATACGTATGTTTGCATTCAAAGTTCCAATAATTAACTTCGCCTTCCGTTCAATAGGGGCACCTAGCGAAACATCGATATTTGCATAATTCTTCAAAATATACTTAAACAACACTGTACAATATGCATTAAAAACTTGTATTTTGAGAAAATATGTAAATATTTAAATTTTATCATGCATATATGTAATTTCTGCCGTTCAATATAGGTTGTAAGCAGTTAAACGTCTTAATTAGTAAAGCCACATGTTGGTATGCATCTTCACAGCCACATGCACACATAAATTATCTCCATCATATATACTCCATTTATTATAATAAATTTTCTTAGATTATTTTACTCTCAAAGTTTCAAAATGAAAAAACACATGTTGGTATCCTCTTTTGCAGCATTCTTACTAGCAAGAAATGCAACAATGCTGGATGATCTCGAAAAGGTGGACACCAAGTGCCAGTGCGAGGCTTTGTAGGAGGTTTACAAGCAAGCTCAGAAGCAACAACAAGAAGGTAGCTGTCATGGTGGACAACAGGTGCAACGCCCGATGTAAATCATGTGACAGCAACATTATGTTCACCAGATTGGGTAAATATTTATGGGTTGACACAATGATGTATGTATCGACCATTTTCGAAAATGTATTCATTAAGTTCAAAAGAAGAGACAATAAATGATATCGATCATTTATTTAGTAGTGATACTTTAGTTATAGCACTAGATGACGAGAGCTCAATTGCAACCTCTAGGAGGCAATAAAGCGTCAAGTTTTTCCACAGTCGATGCAACCCAGTGGTTGTTCCTCCAGCAAGGGCAGTAGGGTTGGTCGGACGTGCTTGTGAAAGATTACTAAGAATACTCACATTCACAAGACCATCAGGAGGACATGTGGGTTGTTGCCTATCACTAACAAGAGGTTTCACATCTATTTGCATATTATCATTGATTGATGTCATCTGTTGAGAAGTCGATAATGGTAAAGAAGTTTGCAAGCTCGATACTTCTTCAGAGGTAGCACGAGGAACATGCTGCAATGGTTGAGGTGATCTTGGTGAACTCCACTTGTAACCCGACAATACATACATATTCTCATCACAACAAACATCAAACAAAACCATAAATCCATTTACAGATAATTAAAATTCTTCAACATCATCTAAATTTGGTAAAATAACAGCTGGAAGCACCTATATACAATAACTAAATAAAAATAGTTAACAAAAACAAAATAATAATAATAATAATAATAATAATAACAGCTAGAGGAGTGGGGGCCCAGCTTGTTTCGCGGCTCCCCACTAACTTCTTGTAATTCTTTTGAGTTTCTAATAAAGTGATGTTTTTATAAAAAATAATAATAATAATAATAATAATAATAATAATAATAATAATAATAATAATAATAATAATAATAATAAATGTTAATAATATTATCAAATGTAAAAGATGTTCATGATTAATATTGATTAGAACAAAATGTTACAAAGTAGTTACCTACTTTTAGCCGTTTTATAGAATATGTTAACATCAATTATACTTATTAACTGTTTAATTTTACTTTTAATAACTTTTAACTATATATTTGTTCTACTAAATCCTAAAAATAAAAACCACAAATCAAAGTACTTACCTGCTTTTAGTCATTTAATGGATTATGGTAACATCAATTATAGATCTTAACCGTTTCATTTAACTTTTAATTACTTTTTAGTATATATTTGATCCACTAAATCATAAAAATAAAAACCACAAGTCATACCCGTCCATCGGACGGGTTTTGACACTAGTGTATATATATATATATATATATATATATATATATATATAGAGAGAGAGAGAGAAAGAGAGAGTTAGGATCAAATAAGAAGAAAAATTAAAATAAGAATGATAAAAAGAAACCACAACCATACATTTCAGATGCACCTATTAAAATAGATGCATCTCCCCTTGAAAATCTCTCCTTTATTTGAAATATGTGGCTAGAAATTCTTTTTATTCTTCTCATTTTAATTATTCTTCTGACCAGATCCCTTCCCTTTATATATATATATATATATATATATATATATATATATATATATATATATATATATATATATATATGTATATATATATATATATATATATATATATATATATATATATATATATATATATATATATATATATACACATATATAGAGTTAGGATCAAATAAGAAGATTACTTAAAATAAGAAGGAATAAGAAGAACTATAACCGCAAATCCGAGATGCACCAACCTAAATTAGATGCATCCCAATAATCTTAGATGCATTATAACGCACCATAGTGTGTTTTTTAGCTTTTAATCAGATGCATATACGTATATTAGATGCATTTCATGATTTCTCTTGTTTTTTGTTCCTCTGCACGTGCCAAAATCATGAAAATCAATTTGCACCATCTATACATCAAATTAACTTTCGAAACTCAAGATGTTGCATCTATATGAATAGAAATGCATATAATGCAAGTCGTTGCATCTCAAATGCGTGGTTTTGGTAACTTCTCACCACTTCTTATTTTAATTTACTTCTCACTGGATCCCTACTCTACATATATATATATATATATATATATATATATATATATGTATATATATATATATATATATATATATATATATATATATATGTATATATATATATATATATATATATATATATATATATATATATATACTATATATATATATATATATATATATATATATATATATATATATATATATATATATATATATATATATATATATATATATATATATATATATATATATATATATATATACTAGTATTCGAAGCCCGCCCAATGGGCGGGCATGACTTATAATTATTTGTTTGTAGTTTTTTGTTAGCGTAAATATGTTTTAAAAAATTGTCATAGAATATTATAAGACGATTGGTCGAGCATTTTTTTTAATAATTTGTTTGTTGTCTTTTTTTTAAATTTTGTTGGTGTTAGTAAATGGAAAATTATTTTTAACGAATGTGAGCTTGATGTATAATTTTCATTGTGAACAAAATGAAATTGCTTAACAATACAGATGTGATAACTTTTTAGTTTTACTATTTTACAGACTAGTTGGATGCTTGGATGGTTTTATAAAGACGATGTGATATCAGATACATGATATCTGATAAAGATACAGACAAAAGATGACGAAAACATACCTCCAAAAGACCTGTCATTTTCAAAAAGCTACATGTTCCACAAAATTTTCAAGTGTCAATGGTTTTCTAGTTTTAGTAATATTGTACCACGGATACTTCTCGCTTAGCTTTTGGAGGGCTGAAGGGTATCATTACAAAAGCTTGATTGATTAGAGCCACCAGTGTATTCTAGAAATGGGCTTTAATAAACAACAGTTTGGTTTAAAGTCTTAAAACAATCAACTGAAAAGCTAGGGCTGGGGTTATATATGAGAAGCCTGTTTCTTCTTCGTGTTATGAATCACGTAAAGAAGAAAATCAACACCTATGTCACGAGAACACGCGGGCATGACTTGTGATTATTCTTTGAGTGTATTACTTTTCGAATAGTAAGATATATATGTATACGAAGCTATTAGTAGCGTAAGAATGGTGAAAATAAATGAATATCAAGATATATAAAACAATTAAAATATACAAAGTTTTTTTAAACAACATAGTATAATGTCAAGATGCTACAAACAACGATGTTCATTCCCCAGCGAGCACGTGCACATTTCTTGTAGAATGTTGTTCGTGAGGCTGTTCGGATAAACATGCTAAAATAGTGATGAGAATACGAAGATGTGAGGTTGATGTAAAGCTTTTCATAGCTATGCTGGATGAAGGAAAAAGCCTAATGCCCATATATATTTGTTATCATTATGCCTTTGATTCCATATCATAATTTGTGTTTTATGAAAACTAAACTACTGATTCCAGTAGGCAATAACTTCTCAAAATATGCAATGATCTTAATCAATAACTAAATGGGTCAAAATTCACCTTAAGTATATGTTAAAAGATTGTGGGTTTGGTGATGATAACTTTCTTATAAAAGTTCATACACATTATGACCATTTTTGCAACCATGTATAATGCAAATTAAAATTATGATCCTAATAAACTATTGACGGACCATGAAGCAAAAGCCTTTGTACCTCATAATCATCAGGCATCATCTTACCTACATAACTACCATATAATATGCATCATTTATATCAATATAGTGTAGTTTTTTTTATTAATGGAGAGGGTAACATATACTTGTTGAATGTTTCTAAACGGCAAAACATGATCATAGAGAGTAGATTTGGGAATCTCCATGAGATTGCATTTTAATCTTAAATAGTAAATATTAAAGTAGCAAAGAGGAATGGGTCAAACAGGTAAAAAGTCGCCCAATATTGAATTTTAAAGAATACAACATCATAGTTCACTTTCGACCCGATCCTGTTATGACCCACATAATTTGAACCACATACAATTCCAGTTACAACTTGCTACGGATTTGGTAACCATAACTCTTAAAAACTTTCTGCCTCTATATGGAGGGTTAGTATGCACTATGTAAATTTAGAATTTACTTGGATTGGCTGTAACTGTTACAAATTCTCATATTTCATTCAAAATTTCAGATATGATTTTCATGATTATCATCACCAACTGATCTATACCAAGTTCGAAAACTACTCAACAACTTTCGTCTACATGGACTGGTAAGGCTCTAAAGAAGTTTATTACACGAGAAGAAGCTTAAACATTAAATCATGTTAGATAAGATATTTTTAGGAGTGAGGGTGGAGTTAGGGTGTTAGATAATATCAAATCATTTATGACTCTTAAGATAGTCAACCATGGCTTAAAACTCGAGTCGCTGATTATATGGAAGTAGAGACTGAGGCACGCAGAATAAAATGAATATTCAGAGTCGGAGTAAAACTTGGGATCAACAACCGAATTGAGTTGGGATCATAGCGAACAGATTTACATGCATGCTCTATTTTCTTTAACATGTTGTGGTCCTGTAGTATACCAATTATGTCAAGATATAGAACATTGTACACCTAAAAAGAGTTCAACTTCCGCTTAACCCGAAATATCTGTGAAACCTTGCGGTTAGCCTGGGCTGGCATGTCCAGACATATATGTACTCATAATGTGAAAAAATAATTGATACCCAATTAAAAATCACCATCCGAAACTAAACTTGTCCAAGTTTATATCGTTTTGTTACAGCAATGATGGTTACATTTTAGACTTTCAGGAGAATAGTGAAAAGCGATTAAGAGAAGCTCATACGTACCTTCAAGGCACGAGAAGAAAGATGTTGACTTCCTTGTCACATACGGAAAAAGCTCTCAAAGTATTTTCTCATATGTGAGGACCTGTGGTACAGTGGTGACAGAACCAGGCCCAATTAATTTAAAATAGAATATACCTGATTGAACATAGAAAAACAATATAAGAATGTACCTGGTACACAACCACCTCCACCACCTTCCTCATCACCATGCAAACTTAAAGATGGATTGCAAAAAGAAGCGACAAAAATGACTTCAATTGTGTAGCCGACACTTTTAAAGAAATTGTCGTCTGCACGAATAACATTGCTCAGCTACACATATTTGGGCTTGATGGTTTAAACAGTTTGGTAATCTGGTCATTTCTAGGTTGTTGATTAATGATGACGTACCCTCTGATCAGGTCGAAGGACCCCCCTTCGGCCTCAGTCGAAATTGCATTACGAAGACCCAAGTCTTTCTTCATAAGTCATTGGTGGCGTAAAACCATTCATCATTAACATGGTTACCAGTTGGGAATTCGCCAGCCGAAGGCCTATGCCCTTCGGTGTCTTCTCTTGAAGGCGCCAAGACAAAGGAGAATCTTGACTTGGTCTTCCCCCACGTTCCCACTATTTCCTTAGCTTCCCCGCCAAGGCCGAGATAGTGGGGATGAAGCCCTAGCGGTTACCACAAATCAGGGGACGCCCCCATGATCTCCTAAACGTGTGCTAACACTCTCCAAGCTATTTTCTTCACCTATAAATAGGTTGGACGAGTCATTTCAATGGTATGTTCACTCAACACAGTATTTCACATACTCCATATTATTTACAACACATATCACATACTTACTCTCACGCCGGAGGTGGTTCGCAGGGCCCAACCCCTGCGCAATCACTTAACGAAGTGTCTACTATTTCTTATTGCAGATTGGCTACAAGTTTGGCGCAAGCATATCACCCCTCATACCCTTCGATCACCATCGAAGGCCTGGTCGTACGATTTATTGTACAATCAGTGGCGCCATCTGTGGGACCCGCTACTATTGGTCTCTTTATTCCAAACTTACACCCAATTAATCACTCTCACTAGTTTTACGGCATGAATCAAGGAAGAGAAGATAAACCCCCTCCGGGTTTCTCGACCTTGACACCAATCTCAGTCAATGATCCTAACAACCTTCCCAACATAACCGCATCCACCTTTACCACACGATCTCACCATGAAATAACTCCCAACAACCATGCTTCAACTTTAGCTAACCCTAAACCGATAATCAGTCCGGCATTTGTCGAAGCTAACATTGAAGCACTAGAGTCTTTACTGAGGGCTCGAAGGAGACAAGCTCGGAATGTGGAGATGCGAAGGGAGTTAGAATACTCAAGCGATGAGTATGACGAAGAGTTGGAAATGGAGGCTAGGCCCTTGGCTCCTGGGGCTACCCGCTCAGTGTTAAGGATAGGGTCTCCAAGCAGTCGAAGGCCGAGCGAAAGGTTGGTTGGTTTTGAAGATGTTCCGAAGAGGGCTCCGACGAGAAGGGAAGGAACAATGGATGGCTCCAACGGAAGGAGCCACCGAAGGGAAACTACGGAGGTTAACTTGCCACCACTTTTGGCGGCTCATCTGGGAAGAACTGAGGCAGGGGTTCCGTTGCAGCCTTCTCACGCATCCGGCGTAGAAGGCAATCCATCTCAAATGAATGGGGGAGGAAATCTTCCTCCTCATGGTATGTACCCTCCTTTTCAGGCTCAATCTTACCCTCAAGGGGTATATCCCCCACCTAATGGGCAGACTAGCAACCCCAGTTTTACTCAACCATATGGAAGCATGCCCTATGGGCAATCCATGGTATATCCTTCGTACCCTGTCGGAAGTCACCCACCTTATATACCTACTGCCTACCCTCAATATGTTAACCAAAACCCTGTTGGAATACCTCCAAATCATAACCCGTACAATGCTGCCCCTACCTACATGCCACCTTATAACTGCCTTTATTCGGAGCCCATGGGCTCCACAACACCCTTCATAAGATGGATAGAAGACTACCCTTTGCCCGATGGGTTGAAAATGCCCGCACATTTTGGTACTTATGATGGGAAAGGGGACCCGGATAACTTTTTACACCTGTTCGAATGGGCTATCAGAATGCAGAAATGGGTTATGCCCGTTGCTTGCCACATGTTTACATATACCCTACGAGACTCTGCTCGTATATGGTGTGATGGATCTAGACACACTCCTTGTGTCAATGATATTTTGTATAATATTATCAAGCAAGCGGAATTTACTTAACAATACTTAGAAGATGAATAGTATGATGTATAGTAAATACAGATTAAACACAAAACTTAAGCTCCAATATTATTGATGAATAATACGAGTGATCTTAGCTTATCACTAGGGTTACAACCTTGAAGCCTTTGTGAGTAATACGTAATTCTTAGTTGTTGTACATAATACAATGACCTAGGACCTCCTTTTATAGCACAAGGAGTCCTTTACAAGATAACAATATAGCTAACAATATAGAATATACACATAAACTATTCTATACTTATCTAAACACGTTTTCCTTATAATAAACCAATAGCAGTGGTAATAATCTTCTAGCAGTGGTAACACGTTTCCACTGTTAGTGTAATCCAAGCTCTTGTCTTCCACGGCTATCAGTGGTAACAGATTATTCCCAACAATCCTCCCCTAAACTTATGATTTCTCTGCAAATCAATAAGTTTCTTCAATCTGCATCACCTTCAAGGATTTGGGGAATTCAACCAAACACTTACTTCTTCCTTAGCTTCTGAATAGCTCTTGAACATTGATCTTGAAGCCTATGTAACAATGCTCTGACCTTCTCATTGTCTTCATGAACTCTTATTGTTGTGCATAACATAACTGTGAGAGTTCCAGCTCTGAGTGGATATTCTTTCTCAGCAAGCATGAAAACATCCAATCCATCTATTGTAGAAACATGATGAACTTCACATGAATCATAGTAAAACCACTTAGTACCATAAGTAGAAAATGAGAACTTCCATAAATCATCATTAACATCATGTTCATAGATCCTTCTAAGATTTATCCATAACTGCATCTCCTTAATATCTTTCAGATCTTTAGCATCAAATCTTTCTTGGACTAACTTCCATAATCTGTCAAGATCATCTCTGTCAAAAGCTTTGATAAGATCTTCAAAGTGAATGAATGAGGAAGTTTCACCACCAAGCCTTGTGATATTCCATGTTGGAGCAAAATTGCTAGCAGTGTAAACCTCCCAGTCAATGATAGGATGTCTAACTTGCAGTGGCTCTGGATAAAAATCTTCTTCTTCTACCACAATCATCTCAGTCATCTTTTCTTCAGTGAACTTCTCAGTTGGAATTTCTTGTTCTTCAGTAACGTTAGTCTTCTTACCAGTCTGAGAATTGTCATCTTTAGCCTTCCTTTTCAAGTTAGGATACCTTATTTCTTCTTCTTCAGAATTCATTGGAATAAAGTTTCTATCTTGCCTCTGAACTATGTAGTAGATGCTTTCAACTTTATCATCAGGCATTCCCTTGAATTGATGTCTTTTCCAACCACCAACCATGCAACAATAGGTTTTCATTTGTGAAATTATCTGTGCCTTTGTTGGTTGTCTTGGTTTCTTCTAGCCTTTCTTGACTGAAACTATAACCTCTTCAAGTGCTTGATTGTTCTTCATCTGTATGAAGTCTGTTATCTGTGCAGTTCTTTGTTCTTCTATCAAAGATTTATCAGCTATAAGTTCAATTGCCTTCTTCTTGATTATTGGATCATTTGCAATCAAGAATTCAATCTCTTCTACAGTAGGTAAAATCAGTTGCAGTACAGAATATCTCTTGCTCCTGTTGCTCTTCATGAGTTTTAGCTTCCTTTGCACCTTTACTTGAAACACCTTCATCTTCAAAATCAATTTTCCTCCCCTGCGTTTCAACACCAGTTTTCCTCCCCTGTTTGGGAGAATTTCCCAAATCTAGATCAAAATCAGCTGAATCCCCATTATCAGGTGAGGATGAAGATGATAACACCAACTTTGCAGTTTTCCTTTGTCTTTTCAACCCCTGCAACTCTTCCTTCAAAGTCTGAATCTCCTTTTTCAAATGAAAAATATCCTTGGCATGATCCTTCTTGACTTGTGCCAGGTCCTTTTGTAGAGATTCAACCTGCTTGGCTAACTTTGTATACAAAACCATCAATTCCTTTTGTTGCCCACTGCCTTTATCACTTCCAACTGTGTGACCTGTTGGGAGAGGTGAATCATGGGGAATTGGCTCAAATTGCTCCCTAGTTGGACTAGGTTGAAGTCTAGAACCACCACTGCTTGTTCCAGTACTAAAAGGTTCAGAAACATGTTGTGTTGTCATGAGAGAAGTTGGCTGTTTATGCCTCCTCTCATAGGTGTGAGAAACATGTGGAGTATAATCAATGTTTGGAACAGAGATCATAGGTGTGGTTTGGACAGGTAAAATCTTTGCAAGCATTTGAGGTAAGAGAGGTGTAAAAATCATGTTGCCATCTTTGTTCATGTTTTGAAAAACTTTAGGCTTAAGACAACCAATTTTATAAGTAGTAGTATGGGGTTGCAGTTGAAATTCATTTAGCACTGCTTGCACAAACCTTGGATACATTAAAAATTTTGTTGAACTCTTTACATTGCCAATCATACTTGTAAAAATATATTTTGACCAGTTGAAAATCTTATCAGTGGCTAGACAAACCAAAGGGGAAGCCATGGTTGAACTAAATTGCTCATAAGATGTTTTCTTTGGACTGAGACAATGTAAAAGAGTATGTATCAAAAATCTCTAGTGGGGACAAAAACCACTCTTTTTGAAAGTAGCCTTTTTATCAGTGGTATCATACCCCATGGATGATAAAGTATCATGAATTTCTGGCATAGGTAATATGATGATACCATTGAGATCATCCAATTGGAGAAATCTCCTCAAAGATGCCTCAGTAACATCAATAGTTACCCTATCCACAGTGGCTCTTAGAGCATCCACTATTTCATGTGTATCTCCATTCTCAAGTGTTATGGACTGAGCAGTAGTCCAAAACTGTTTGATTTGAGAGATATAGATTGTGGGTTTTAAAAGTAAAGCATACCTTATATGGGTAGTATTCAGAAAGTCCACAATCTGATGAAAAACAGGGCCACTCTACTCGTTTGACTTTTGTAGGTAGGCCACTTGGTTGTGCTCATCTGCAAATTTTAATGGTGCCATAGAAACTTTTGATGAAAAACAATATTATGTGAGTAAGAATTGAAAGAATAACTAGCCAATTGAGATAAAAGATATATAGAGGTAGGGTTTAAGAGTATTGCGCAAGAAAATTATCTAAGGAAAGTATTTATCTTTAAAAAGTTAAATATTAAAATAAGAAAGTAGATAATTCTCTAAAAATTTACCCTATATATATGGAAAGCAAGTTTTTCTACAACGGCTAGTAAAATTTTTGTTACTGACACAATCAGTTGTAACAGCTAGAACAACAGTGGTAAAATAACACTGTCAGTGAAAACTGTGAACTAGCAGTGGGAATTTTTCACAAAAATTTCAAAGAGGAGTGGTAAAAAAAACATGTGAAAACTAGACTGCTCTTATCACAGTTTTTAGCAAACTACCAGCTATCAACGGATTTGATATGTCTTTACCATGAGCCGTTTGCTATGGACTAGCCAACTCTTAATTATAAAGAATATGGTGAGTTGATAACCATATAGTTTTTGGTAAACTATCAACCATAAACGGATTTGTCAAGTCTTTACCAGTATCCGTTTGCTCTGGACTAGTTGATTCTTATGTGGATTAGACATGGTGAATCAATAACCATTTGTTGTGTATCTCAGTTATACACCTTTTAAGATCAACTCCCATCAAATCTACATAAAGGTTAAGTACAGACCAAATACAAACTTATACAACAATGTTAGTACCCAAAAACTTCCACGCAACACCAAATACAATTTGACACAAAAAGTTATGGATTTAGCATTCCAATACTTTTGACCAAGTACTGAAATCTACCCACATCAAGTCCTTTTGTTAATAAATCAGCATAGTTGTCATCAGTATGAATTTTGACAACTTGAATTAGTCCTTTTTCATAACAATCACGTATGAAATGGTGTCTAATTTCAATATGCTTAGTATTTGTGTGTTGAATAGGATTCTTAATAATGCAAATGGTACTACTATTATCAATATGAATGATGGTATTTATGAAATTGTACCCATAGTCCAAAAGTTGATTCTGAAGCCATAGAACTTGAGCACAGCAACTTGCAGCAGCCATATATTCTGCCTCAGTTGATGAATTTGCCACCATAGTTTGTTTCTTACACTGCCATGACACTAATTTGTTGCCAAGAAATTGGCATCCACCAGTTGTAGATTTTCTATCCAAGCTAGCTCCAGCATAGTCACTATCTGAGTAAGTAACCAGATCTAAAGGAGAATCTCTGGAGTACCACAATCCTAGTGTAGGAAATGCTTTAAGATATCTGAAAATCTTCTTCACAGCATTCAAGTGAGAGAACTTAGGAGTGACTTGAAACCTTGCACAAGCACACACAGCAAACATGATGTCTGGTCTAGATGATGTAAGATACATCAAAGAGCCAATCATAGACCTTGTACATGTGCACATCAACTGCTTCACCACTATTTTCCTTCAAAAGTTGATGTGTAGTCTTGTCTGCAGGAGTGCTGGATGACTTAGCATCAGTGAACTTGAACTTCCTTAGTATCCCAGCCACATATTTATCTTGATTGATGAAAATACCATCTGGCCTTTATAGTACTTGAAGTCCCAAAAAGAATGTGAGTTCACCCATAGAACTCATCTGGAATTCTTCTTTCATTAGTTTCTCAAATTCTTTGCACATCTCTGTCTTTGTAGATCCAAAAATGATATCATCAACATACACTTGAACTAGCAAGATATCATTCTTGTCTTTCTTGATGAACAATGTTTGATCCACTCTGCCTCTATGAAACCCATTAGCAAGAAGATAAGTTGTTAAGGTTTCATACCATTTCCTTGGAGCCTGATGCAAGCCATACAAAACTTTAACAACCCTGTATACTTTGTTAGGATATTCAGGGTCTTCAAATCCTGGAGGTTGTGAGACATAAACCTCCTCATCAATTTTCCCATATAGAAAAGCACTCTTTACATCCATTTGATAGACTTTAAAGTCCATAAAGGATGCATAGGCCAAGAACAGCCTGATTGCTTTAATCCGTGCAACTGGGGCAAATACTTCTTCATAGTCAATACCCTCCTCCTGAGTGTATCCTTGAGCCACAAGCCTAACTTTGTTTCTGATAACAATCCCTCTTTCATCCTTCTTGTTTCTGAACACCCATTTAGTACCTATTACCTTCTTGCCAGAAGGCAAATCACAAAGCACCCAAACCTTTTGAAGCTTAAATTGGAGCAACTCTTCTTGCATTGCTTCCACCCAACTTTTATCTTCAAGCGCCTTGTAAACATTCTTTGGCTCCATTTGTGACAGAAAACACATAAATAGACATTCATTCTTGCATCATGAGTCTTAGATTCATATATTTTACTAATAAATCCATGAGCATCAGGCAAAAATTTTTGTCTTCTAGTCTTCACAGGTGAACAGACATCCCCAATCACATTTTCGAGAGGATGTGATTTATGAATAGAAGTGTGAGGAGTCTGAGGAATTGTAATATTACTTTGCATATTAGAGATTTCAACATCATTGGCTTGAGCTTCCTCTGTAACTGGAGTTGAGATTTCCATTTCTGGTGTTGCAGTGGAAACTTCTGGGCTAGCAGTGGAGTTTGAATTTCCACTGCTCTCAGAGTTTTCAGCATTCAAGTTGCTACTTCCTTCCTTTCCAAAGTCATGAGAAGGATGAGCATCTCCAGTCTTTGGTATGTCATCAGTATCTGCATATCCCCAAAGTGGTAGAATGAAATCATCTTGATCATCTGCATCATCTTTGCTTGGTTCATCATCATCAAGAAACTCTTCTTAACCTGCACAATCAAAAGAAGATGCACCTGTAGAGATAGGCACATAATTCATTGTATTGGTTAGTGTATCAAGATCAAATAGCCTTTCTGGACCAGTTCCTTTAAGATTAACTTTATTTTCCAGAAACTACACATGTAGATTCTCTTCAATCTTTTGGGTCCTTAAGTTGAATACTCTAAAATCTTTGCTGACCATGGAATACCCAAAAAAATACCCTTCATCAGATTTCTCATCAAACTTTCCCAGATAATCAATGGTATTAAGAATAGTTACATGACATCCAAATGGTCTCATGAAGTCAAGGGTAGGAGGTCTACCCCTAAATAACTCACAAGGTGTCTTGTTCTTTGTTTTTACCACTAAAACCCTGTTTTGCACATAACATGCAGTGTTAACTACTTCAGCCCAAAAAGTGATTGGCAATTTAGAATCTGCCAACATGGTTTTAGCAGCCTCTATTAGTGTCCTATTCCTCCTCTCAGCAACACCATTTTGTTGAGGAGTTCTAGCAACACTAAACTCTCTTTTAATACCTTTATCTCCGCAAAACTCATCCATAACTCTATTCTTGAACTCTGTTCCATTGTCACACCTAATGATTTTAACTTTCATATCAAATTGGTTTTCAATTTCTGTGATAAAGATCTTGAGGATGCCTGTAGTTTCATCCTTGGTTCTAAGAAAGAAAACCCATGTAAACCTGCTAAAATCATCAGTCACCACTAGACAATATTTCTTTAGGTTCAAGCTACTCACTGATGTAGGACCAAATAAGTCCATATGTATCATTTGAAGAGGGTGAGCAATAGAGTTAACCAACTTTGACCTGCAAGAAGCTCTGTGTTGTTTGCCTTTAAGACAAGCTACACAAGTTTGATCATTTTCAAATCTTTTCTGAGGTAAGCCTCTCACCAAACCATCCTTGACAATCTTATTAATGGTTTTGAAGTTAACATGGCCAAGTCTTCTATGCCATAACATGGATTCATCCACTGTAGCTTTTGCAAGCAAGCAAGCATAATCATCTTTAGCAACAATGTTGTTCATATCAAAGCTATATAAATTGCCTTTTCTAGGAATTTTAAGAAAAATCTGACTTTCATCAGGCATCTTAAAATCCTTAGAAAGAACAAATCACATATCTTTGGTAAAAAGAACATTGTTCTTCTTGTCACACATTTGTGAGACACTAAAAAGATTATACTTAAGCTCTTTTACATAATACACAGGTTCAAAGTCCAAGTTACCAGTTTTGATCACTCCTTTACCAGCAACTTTACCATTAACTCCACCTCCAAAGCTGACATACTGTCCATCATAATGTTCAAAATCAGAAAGATAGGACTTGTTGCCAGTCATGTGCCTTGAACACCCACTATCTATATAACCTTGATCTGACCTTACCTTGGATGTTCCAACACATAAGAGTAAAGAGTTAGTTTCTTTTGGGGACCCAAGCTATGATTGACTTGGATCTGCCTCGTGTATCAATATAGTTAAATCTATCAAAGGTCATTGATACACCATTGGGATTGGTTGTAGAGGAAGTTCCTTTAGGTTTCCATTCCTAACGTGCTGAGGCCTTCACAGCATTGCCCATGTCCCCCTTTTTCTTATTTATAACCCTTGCAGTGGCAACATTTTAATGAGCAGTGGTAACTGCTGGTTTGTTTTTAGGCACCCACTGTTGGTTATAATGAACCTTTTTAGTATTAAAAGTTCCTTTTCCTGTTTGTGCAGATTTTGCAAAAGTTGTTTTGGTCTTAGCACTTTTAACAGGTGACTTAGGGAGAGCAGTGTGAACAGATTTTGCAGTGGCAAAAGTTTTGAGGCCACTTCTTAATTGAACTGCTCTAGGGATCATTTTGCTGTGTTGATTAGGGTGTACATTATTTTAAAACTTGTTTGACTCCACCGTTTTGTTCCAAAAGACTTCCCTTCTCCCAACATGATAATCACAATAAGCATGTAGATGATCAAAACTACCACAGATATAGCATGCCTTATTGTTCATAACAAAATCACTTCCTAGTTGTTGAGATTTAACATGGTTCCAAATCCTCTGGTTACCCCTAGGAGCTGTAGGCTTATTCATATACATCTCTGCATACCTTACAGGTGATCTAGGTCTAGTAGCATGTTTCCTAGGTTCATTTGTAATGGTATTAACAACCTTTGGGACAGAAGTCTCTTCACACTTTTTAACATTCTCATCAACCACTGATGAGTCACTAGCACTTTCAAACACATCATTATCTAGCTTAACATCTTCCTTACCTTTCACAGTCTTGGGAGGACCATACTCTCTAATGGGTTATTGAAATTCTTCTAAGCCAATATGAGCTAGATCTATACCTGGAGGTGCTGGAACACCTCTTAGTGGTGGGGGCACTGAATTATAACCCATACCTGACTTGACTTTACTGTTTATTTGAGCATCCCATATTTTATCTATAGACTTAGACTGATAAAAACATGTGTCAACAGTTATATTGACATTTTCATTAATCTTTCTAAGTTTATCAAGCTCTTTTTGGTAAGCCTCATTAACAGCAGTTGTATGTTCTACCTCCCTTCTAAGAAGAATCATGTCATCATTATATTTAACCTCATTATCTCTATAGTGCTCTAATTGTTTTTCTAAAACAGCTAGACCTCTCCTAAGGTTTGATACAGCATAATTAGAAACAACTAACTCTGTTCTTTGACTTTCAACAGCCTCATTAATTTTTTCTACTTCTCTAGCAGCCCTACATGATTTAGAACAACTATCAAAGTTTTGTACCTCTGAATCTAGGGGTGAGCAAAACCGACCGAATCCCGTCCCGATCCTGAGTCTCGAATCATGTTAGTCGGGCTTGTCGGGGTCGGGAGTCGGTTTATGTTTTTCGGTTAGTCGGGTTTCGGGCTTGTCGGGATCGGGTCAGGACGGGCCGAAAACCAAAAAACACAAACAAAACCGATCAAATCCCGAATCTCGTCCCGATCCCGAGTCCCAAATCATGTTAGTCGGGCTTGTCAGGCTTATCGGGGTCAGGAGTCGGTTTGTATTTGCCGGCTTGTCAGGATTCGGGCTTGTCGGGATTCGGGTCGAGCCGGGTCTGGATCAGCCCGATGCTCAGCCGTATCTGAATCAGAGAAAGCCATGAGAGCAAATTCAGTAGAGATAAGAGCAGCATCTGGATGTTCTTCTTCTTGATCATCAGCCATGAAGCTCCAGTCATAGCTTACACCAACAATAGCCAGCATAGCCTTTGGTTCCTCCACAGTTGACTCCTTCTTCTGTTTGTACCAAGTTGACCTGTTGTCCTTGGTCTTTGGTCTTCTACACTCTCTTGCAAAGTGTCCTAACTTATGACAGTTAAAGCACTCCACTTTCTTCTTGTCAAACTCTAGAGTTTCACTTCCATTGATGTGTATTGATTTGCCTATCTTCTTGTAAAACTTCCTAGCCCTCATGCTAAGAAGAGCAATCTGCCATTTAATGTCCATCTCTTCTAAGTCATCTTCATCAATTTGCTCTATATCTTCATGAGTCAATATAGAGCCATTGACTTGAGTAGAGATGAATGCATAGAAGGTAGGATCTCCAATACCAGCAATCTTCTTTTTAGAACCTGCAGTGGTAATGCTAACATTACCAGTGGAAACCTTAGAACCTACAGTGGCCATATCCTCATCACTGTCATCCTCAGAATCATCACTGTCAACAGAGGTTGACAACAATGCCAAGCTACTTGAGCTTGTACCCAGTTTCCCTGCCTTCTTCAGTCTTTGTTCAATGAGCTTAAAGTTATTATAAAGATCATTAAGCTTCATTGTTTCAATGTCTGCTTTATTCTCCCACACAGTAACATTAGTTTGAAACTCTGAAGGCAAACTTCTTAGAAACTTTAAGTTGAGGTCTTCCTTTTCTACCTCAATACCAAACACAGTTAGCTGTGTTACAATCTTCTGAAGCTTGGTGAAGATGCTGTCAAGAGAGTCATTGCTTGAAGCAAAGAAATTTTCATAACTTTGCTTCAACAAAGTCTTTTGAGTCTTCTTAGTGGCATCATTATTACCAAACACAAAGCATATTTCTTCAAAGAGTTCCTTAGCTGTCTTGAACTTACTGAATGCAATAATCTGGTCTCTAGGGAGAGTCATCAGCAATAAACTTCTAGCTTTTAAGTGATTCTTCCTTAGTGCTTTTTCAGAACTAGACTCAGGCACAGAAACAGTTACCACATCTGTGTCTCCAACCTTCTGAGTCTTTGACACAGGCTTGAAAGAATCTCTAGTTAAGATGATTTCCCAAAGAGCATAATCTTGGATAAGAAAGTATTGCTCAATAAGTATTCTCCACATCTCAAACTCATTAAGTTTGAGCTTAGGCAGCTTTGGTAAAGAAGCATTGGAAGAGTTGTTTTCCATCTCCATTGAGTTTTGGTGAGTAGTTAAGCTTGTTTCTTGGATCGTCTAAAACAAAATATCAGAACCTTCGCTCTGATACCACTTGATGGATCTAGACACACTCCTTGTGTCAATGATATTTTGTATAATATTATCAAGCGCGCGGAATTTACTTAACAATACTTAGAAGATGAATAATATGATGTATAGTAAATACAGATTAAACACAAAACTTAAGCTCCAATATTATTGATGAATAATACGAGTGATCTTAGCTTATCACTAGGGTTACAACCTTGAAGCCTTTGTGAGTAATACGTAATTCTTAGTTGTTGTACATAATACAATGACCTAGGACCTCCTTTTATAGCACAAGGAGTCCTTTACAAGATAACAATATAGCTAAAAATATAGAATATACACAGAATCTATTCTATACTTATCTAAACACATTTTCCTTATAATAAACCAATAGCAGTGGTAATAATCTTCTAGCAGTGGTAACACGTTTCCACTGTTAGTGTAATCCAAGCTCTTATCTTCCACGGCTATCAGTGGTAACAGATTATTCCCAACATGGTGGAACGGGAAAAAACCAGGTAGCATTGTGAATTTGGATGATCTCAAAGCCAAGTTCAGATCACATTTAAGCCAACAGAAGAAGTTCACAAGAACGCACCTAACAGTGCACAACATTAAGCAGAAGGAAAATGAGAGCACCAGGGCTTTCATTACCAGATACACCGACGACACCTTACAAATAATGGGCTTGCACGAAGACCAACACATCTCAGGTTTCGTGCATGGCCTACGAAACAGAAGTTTGGTTAAATTTCTCTCCACTGATCTTCCTGCAACTTATAAGGGTTTAGTGGAGAAGGCTTACACCTGTATCGAAGCAAAAGAAGTGTCTACCAACGGGGCTCCGGTCAAAAATTGTTATTATCGATGCTCTAGGTTGTTTAGACCTTATCTAGGATTATCAATAAGCATAAATAACAATGAACAATAATATGTATGCACAGTGGAATAATCAAACTATCATTGTTATTATTAAGGTTTCTTCGTCATCATCATGTGTTCTACAAAACACATCTACAGCCCCAATCCTAGACTATCAACTCTAAGACGGTTACAATCTAACAGGGATCAATGATCCTTGAGGCTAAACACTATAAGTCGACTCCATCAAAACCCTAGGCACCCCACGCTTGGGTTTTTCCACACACACACACCTTTGGTATTTTACATCTTTACACGCATAAACCTAATTCCCTATATCTCTTTATATAATAGAGATACTATGGTTACAATTGACTACAAAGGACTAGATAATAAATACTTCTTGTGCAAGCAAGTCCCTCCATCTTTTTGTAGGTTTCATCTTTGTCACTTTAAGTCCCTTTGTTTCATTCTTCTATTTACTTTGTCTCATCAAATCAAGAATCCCAACAATCTTCCCCTATTTGATGATGACAAAACAAACAAAGTCGTGTACGAACTTCCCTAGACGAAGTAGCAGAAGTTGAGATGTAAACATCTCCCTAAATGAAACAAATCTTGTCTTCCTTTGTCTTCCCCTTAATCCATGCCATGCCACTCCAATATTTCTTCCCCTTTTTGTTATCAACAGATAGAGAATATAAGCAATAGAAACTTCCCCTTGAGTGGTGCATGAACAACAAATGATTCTTCAAATCTGTAAACTCCTTGTAATGATCACTTGTGAAGAAAACCAAATATAACAAACTTGATAAAGAAGTAAAATAACCCAAACTTGTGTCTTATGTCTTGTACTATCCACGTGACGTCGAACTTATACCACAACCAAAATATAAGTAGATCGCAACCTCTTGACAAAATCCTCATCTTTAATGAGACACTGAGCACTACAATGTAACTCCTTTAAGTGATAGTTAACTAGGTCTTCATCCATCCACCCCTTGACCTATGAAAACTAGATTTTGCAAGTCTTCGTCAACATCGTTTAAGCACGAACAAGTTACCTTAAAAGTGTATTCTCCCACTTTAAGATATGATAAAACACAAACCCATATAATTCCACTTCATCTTCAAATAGGTGATAAACGCCTTTCTTCGTAATCAATTATGACAATAAGAATGAGCCATGAACCTGTTAAGAACAAAAACCAAAATCCAAACACCATGTGTGTGTGAACCAACCTCCTATGTGTGTGTCGCCAAAAACCATAACAATCACCATGCTCGACTTCCCCTCAAGTCCAAAACTATTCAAGAACCAAAAATCATGTGTTGACCGATATCGAATGATATAAGCAGCGGAAACAATTTTTATCGGACAACGCTAACAGTAGAAAAATACTTATCATGCCATGATCTTGAAAGCCACCAATCATCATTGAATTAAAAATACTCGAAGCAGTAGGTAAGTCCCATCATAGCTATCAAAACACAAATCCCACATGAATACAAGTATAAATCATTGTACTAGTACAAGACTTTTGGACTTGTACATATGACCACGTAAATACTTGTACACATGACTAACGAACAACTTTGAAACCAGTACTAAATCCATTTGAGTTTGATAATCATATGACCACGTGATGTAATACAACCAATAGGAACCAAAGACCCACGTACTGAATTGAAGAGAATCTCCATGCTCCACCGACCATAATGATGAATATTAATAATGAAATCTGTACGAGATTATATCAAATGGGCAAAAGACTACATCAGGTGCTTAAATCCCATGCACATGTCAACAAATCATGTAGTACAAGGTTTAAAAGACGACAAACCAAGTTAAATTTCACTGTCCTTCGTTGCTATCAATAAGTTTCAGCAGTAGCAGTGGTAAGAAACGCTAGCCGTGGTAATGCTTTAACTAGCAGTGGTAACTGAAAGTACGAGCAGTGGTAATTGCACAAAGCTAGCAGTGGTAACCATATCGTGGAGCAGTGGAAACCGAATCAAGAACTAACACTAAGCAATGTGCAACAGTAACACTTGAACCGGATAGCAGATCTCGTAGCAGATTTATTACCCTTACAAAGATACTACTTCACATAAAATTATACGAGCAGTACTAGAAATCAAATTATGTACCTTTACTTGAACCCGTTTAGAATCAATCAAAGATACTTAGTACGAGGTAGAATAAACCAATTGGATAATGACAACATGTATCCCACGCACGCTTGATGAACCAACATTCCATATAGATGATGCACGATTACTAGGATAATATAATATCCATCGACCCAATTTAGTCCAATGTTGATATTATGATTAAACTAATCAGTAAGAATGAGATTGAGAATATTTGCAGTAAACGACAACATAAGGTATGCATTAATTATCAACTTCTCAGAGAATTAATGATTTTCCATATTGATTTTGTGTCACTGTAGCCACCTGTAAAATTTCACTATCATCAACCTTCGTATTAATAAACTAGATTGTTTATCAAAACTTATTTGAGCATTTTAGCATGTACACTTCATTTTATTGCATAAAAATTTATGCAACTTCGAGTAGTCTTATTTAATCATGCCCGATATTTACTGATAACTGAAATCAGTCTCACAAGGAATTTTCTTGTCTTACGAGCCGCACGCGTACCGACACTAAATTAATTATGGCTAAAGTCAAATAAATATTTCTACGAGTTAGAATTAATATTTTTATTTTTATATTTTTGTTACCTTTATAAAAACACGCTAAATTATATATTATACGTTGGTCAAAAACCTCAAACCGGAACACCGTGACTCACATTTAAGCTCAAACGGGACGCGATATACTTAACAAAAATTTGAAGTCTTTTCCTTCCTTTCTTTTCTTGTAACCGAATGGGCTCACAAGTACACCATCCCTTCTAAAAACTTGCAAATACCTAGACTTTGGAACATATATTGAGATATAAACTCAATGACCAACATGTATCTAGATTAGTTGACTTTGGGAAGCATGTTCCCCATGCACACAACTCATTCTATCCCTTTCTTGTCCTATGGCTGCCGAATACCACTCAAGAAAAGCCAAGACCATTTGCTTGTTTATTAGAATACTCCCTAGGTTGTAGTAAAATCATGTCCCATATACCCATACTCAACAAAGACTCTTGGTCTTTAACCAAAGGTTTTCTTCCTCCTTGCTTCTTAAAAACCCACGAGCCTAGGCTCATTACATATATCACTTACCAAAAATTTTCACAAAGTCAAGGTCTTCAAAGAGTTGGATATTCTAGTGGTTGTTGGGTCCTTGCTCTAAGTCGATTTGGACATAACTCGTATTCGAGTTTTCTTGAGTCTTGGCCTTTGCTTCACTCACTCTCACACAAGCATTGTAAGTCACTTACTCATCTTCATTATGGTTTTCTTGCGTTAAAACTCCACTCGTTGCATGCAAGTATATTTTGTTTAAGCATACAATCTTTAAACGTAAACAACAACATAAACTTTACATGTATGAACTTGACATCCTCATCATGTGTTATTAAGCTTGTGTGGTACTTTTTTAAAGAAAAACATGCATGCTAAACTATAGAAAATAATCATCTTGGTTTATTCGGATTTTAAAAACAAGTTTAGTAACCTTGGAAGCTTTTGAAAGTCATTTCGAAAATGTATAAATGATGTACAAACGGTTTCATGAAATTCAATAACGTATAGCTCACTTTTAGAAACCTACTTACCTTGAAATTATTGGCTCGACTCAAGTTTATTCCGATTCTAATTTACTCATCGAACACTTTTGTAAACATTATACACAACCGAGTGGCTAAAGACAAGTCCAAGCTCGCGCCGGGCTTGGAAGCTCAACTCACAAACCGAGACCCATTATACCATACGAGAGCTTGTTAGTAACAAGCACTCGGTTCACTAGAAAATAAGCTAGATGAGAATCTCACTAGCTCGACTTGAACTTCTTTGGTTCAAAAACTCATATCGGGTCTTGTCAATAAACATCGAAACGAAACAAAGCCTTTTGGTTCACTACGGCATCAAAACGACTCGTCAAATGCTTAACTATATTTATGTCTTACTTGAAAACTTGGGGTTATAAAACAATCTTGGAGAAGAAATACAAAAGTCATGCATATGCATGCAACACTTTCGAAAATGGCTACTGAGAAGGATTATAAAACTAACTTGAAGCAGCCGACATACACATTAAATGGAACTAAACTAAGAATCCTAGCACAAGAGGTCCCTTGGCTCAGTTGGTGGGAGCGTGTCTCTTGGCAGAAAAGGGTGAGGGTTCGAAACTGCCTCATGGCAGTTACCCATTTTTTTTGGTGTAATACTTGTAACTTTCGGGACTTGACACAACTAGTCCCCAAACTTCGCCCCTTTTCTCATATTGCTCAAGACCCCTTATAAACTTTGTACACTAATATTGATATCTACGATTTCAACCCCCTACTTTGAACCGTTTAACACATTTTCTTAAAATACTTATAAAATTTGAAACTTATATAAACCTTTACAATTTTGGACCCTCCAAGATCTACACTTAAACGCTTCCCATCCTAAAACTTCTAAAAGATAATAAATTTATATTTTCTACAAGTCTTCGTCACATAAATAAAATTGGTACATATTTCTATTTGACAACCACAATTGTATAAACTAGAAAATATTATACTTTTCTAAATATAATATTTTCCCGCAACTTAGATAAAATATATATTGTACATATATATATATATACTTTTCAAAACTAAACAAAAATCAAATAAATATAAGTCGATTTGTAATTGTTTCCGCTTTAATAAATATACTCGAGCAAATTCTTATACGAATGCTTCGTAAACTATTCCATTCACTTTCCAAGAGCCAAAGACTTATAAGCATTTCGAAACTTATTTAAACTTAACCGTTGCCACATAAGCGTTATTAAACACAAACTCTCGAGAATGCTTCAACCGTTTTAAATACACTAAGTCATGAATAAAAACAATAAACTAAGACTTGCCATGCTAATTATAGGTCGCGTGACGGTACTTCGTGCTCATACTACTTGATCTTACACTACTCGGATACCACTTGCTAAGGTGAGTTCATAGCCTCGCCTTTACTTATTTCTTTCAAACCCCGCGAGGGAGATGCATGCTATAAATTAGAACACAAGTCTTTTCTTAAACTGTATGCTTATCTGATCATTATTATTATAGCCTAAGTTGCCTGCCATAAGTCCCTTACATCATGAACCATTAATCACTTGCTAGTGAACGCGAATATTGTGGATAGTACTATGGGAATTAACGACCCCGACTCGGTTATCGGAAATAACCGGGGCGCACTATATTTGGTTAACTATGGAATTGGCAATTCCATCTCTGAGGGCAATATTATTACTTACACCAGTAATTAGGTGTATGCAGTTAGTTTGGTGTCATGAGCTTAGTGCATAATAATAATCTATGTTTTCCATGGTGATTGTATTCGAAGCAATTATCATCTTTTACTTGTGTTCAACTTATTACTTAAACCTATGAATATCACTCAACTTTTGTTGACTTTTAAGCATGTTCATCTCAGGTACAAATTAGAATTTCATGAAGGCGTGGAGCGGACGTCGTGGGACACTTGAAGTGGTGTTGTTTTCAATCAAAGTTATCATTTCATAAATATTTAAACTATCTTTTGTGTAACTCCAAAACATGTGGTATTCCCTATTTGTGTTTCTAAACGCTGAGATTTATGAAATGGTAACTACTTTTTATTAAAACGTCTCTTTAGAGCCGTTTTCTATAACTTGTGACTATGATCCTCTAAGTAATACCCCAAATAGTCTTCCGCTGTCACATTGTGATTTTGGGGGTGTTACAGATTGGCATCAGAGCCTAGGTTATAGAGAACCAACTTGTATTTTCAAAACAAATTGGACTATAACCACGTTTTCAAATGGACCATTTTACACCACCACTTCACGTCCTCCGCGCCTACTTCGTACCGATAACATGTAGAAGATTCACTTAGTAGATACTACATGACTTGTAAAACTTTGCATGATAAAAACTTATGATGATAGCTTTCATTTGGTTAGGCATTTAGATTTGCGTGGCAGATTATGCGCGACTAACTAAATCTTATTTACTGCATGACTTTATTTACTTATGAGTACATATTTTCTTTTGGGTTGTTACAGTACTATGTCGTCCGCTACTCACCCTATCGACCTGACATCCGACACCGAGATGGAGGATGCTATGTCTTCTGACTCTACTCCGGCCCTCGTTGCACCTATGTCCGCTGAGACTGAGCCCTTCGAGGAGGGTGAAGTCGCTGCCACCCCACTTGCTTTGACCATACCTGAGCGTTTGCCTGTCTTTGGTCCCCTCACTTATGACAAATATTTGGAGTCACAACAGTGGCTATCACCCTCTGATGTTATGTCCCAGACACACTCATCCACTGATTCCGTATCTTCTGTCTCTTGCCCATCACCATTGCCTATTCGCCGAAGGCGAAGGCGAGCTAGGGTTCTCAAACCCTACGAGCCCGCGCCGTTTGGCCAGCCATTTCGTTACCGAAAGAAGGGTGCTACCTTCATACATACTGCTCGGAAACGAGTAAAGGCACCCATCACTTTTATTCCACCATCTGACATACCATCGACCTCTGCTTTTCCACCATCAGCTACACCTGCACCACCACTCGTACCTGTTTCACCACTACCACCACCTACCACATTCATTTACCAGACCACCACTGTGCCGGTTTCATCATCATCCCGTGCACCATCACCCTTGGTGACGCACACTGAGCCAGTGACATCTCTTGGGAAGAGAGCCCGTCTCTCACCCACACATTCTGACCCATATTACCAGGCTATGTTTGGTACCTCTGAGCCGAGAGCCCGTAGGAGGGTCGATGCTAGACGTTGGTCATACATGATGCCGCTCATTAGTCGATGGAGGTCGGAGGAGGGTGCACCTAGCGCTGTGGAGCTTGGGGAGCATCGGTTTGCTGCTGCTGAGACTCTTCCGGTTACGGGAGAACCCCTTCATCATACTATTCCATTGATAGCTGCCCGAGTTCTACGATTTGAGGATCAGCTCGAGGATGTTGTGGCATTCGTTGATGAGGTTCCGTTGGTACGTGTCGAGAACATTGAAGATGAGGTTGGAGAGCTCCTTAAAGGGAGGAGTACGATGGAGAGAGAGCTTGATAGGATTGGTTCCCAGAGTGAGAGAGCTAGTGGAGCAGTTACAGTGTTGGAGAGGAGGATGGAGTCAGATAGATTAGGACTGCTGGACAGAGCTGAGATGTTGGAGGGGGTTGTGCGACGACAGTCAGAGAGGATGACTATCATGGAGACTCGTGCTACTGCTTTGGAGCAGAGATTGGAGGCACGAGATAGAGAGGTGGATGAGCTGGCAGAGCTAGTCCATGACCTACGACGCCGTTTGAGGAGCACACCTGACAGCCTCTAGAGTGGTGATTCATCTATTTAGTTTTCTGGTACCTTAGCCTGCCGCATGTGGCACTAATAAAGGCCTTGTATTCGCATGTTTTGTAAACTATCGAACAAGCTATTTATGCGACATTGTATGGTTTTGTATCACTATGTATGGATGATAGACATATGGCACTATGGTTGTTATTTCTTGATGTTCTCATGTATGATGATCTTTCTTATTTATCAGTGTATGAATCGAAGTGATCATTTATATATATATTCTCTTGTGTGGTTCTAACATGTTACGATTCTTCTTATGATGATTATACTCTATTGATATAATGTGATGATCTTGACTATTATGAAATTTTTTTATAATAATTCACAATTATGTTGAATGATTCTAAAATTTGAGTGTATGTCTTTAGAAAAATGGCAAGAACAAGAACTACCTCTACCTCTACTGAAACTCCCGAGATGACCCCTGAAGCAATTCGGAGGCTAGTTACTAATGAAATCGGTGCTGCTTTTGCTGCAAGACCTGCTGGAGCAGCTCGAGCAAATGAAGCTCCAAATCAAACCAACCAGAATGAAGCTGTGGCAAATCGCAAATGTGGATACAAAGAGTTCATGAATTGCAAACCCACCTTCTTCAAAGGAACTGAAGGCGCAGTTGGCCTTATTCATTGGATCGAAAGATCTGAAACTGTATTTCTTTTAAGTGATTGCTCAGAAGATTGCAAGGTGAAATTTGCTACTGGTACTCTGCTGGAAGATGCATTGTCTTGGTGGAAGGCTCATGCCCAACCTATTGGCATGGAAGAAGCCTACAAAACCACTTGGACTAAACTAAAGCAATTGATGATGAAGCAATACTGTCCAAGGACCGAGATCAAGAAACTTGAAGATGAATTCTATCATCTGACTACTAAAGGCAATGATCTCAAAACCTACTTCAAGCGTTTCCAAGAATTGAAAGCTCTATGCCCTTCCATGATTTCTGATGAAGTTAAGTTGCTGGAAAATCTTATTGGGGGATTACCTCGAAGCATTGAGGGCAATGTTACTGCATCAAAACCCAAAACCGTGGAAGAAGTGATCACAATTTCCTACCAACTCATGGATCAAGTCTTGAAACATGGATCCGTGCAAGGCAACAACGACAACAAAAGGAAGTTTGATGACCGTCGAGGCAACACTTCAAACAACTACAACCACAACTCTTTCATTCACAACAATAACCGCAACAACAACAACCAAGGCCGCAACAATCACAATCAACACCGCAATAACAATCCCAACCCATATCACCAAAACCGAAACAACCACCACAACCAACAAAACCGTAGACAAGAAGTTGTGAGGGCTTATGCCGCTACACCCGCCAATGGAAGAGGCTATGCTGGACCACACCCTTTGTGCACTCGATGCAACCTGCATCATGTGGGACGTTGTACTATTAAGTGTGGGAAGTGTAACAAGGTGGGCCATACCCACAAGGATTGTCGAAGCCTTGCTACTGGAAGTAACCTCCAACCCATGGGGATAACTTGCTTTGGATGTGGAGAAGCTGGGCATGTCAAGAGTAGGTGCCCAAAACTGTACGGGAACAACAACAACAACAACAATAACAACAATAACCCTGCTAGAGCAAGAGCTTATGTGCTAGGAGATGGAGATGCACAAGAAAACCCGGACGTCGTTACGGGTACGTTTTCACTCAATCATCATTTAGCTAAGGTGTTATTTGATTCTGGAGCCGACAAAAGCTTTGTGTCTTCTAAGTTTGCACCATTACTAAAAGTCACCCCAACCGTCCTAAATACCACATATGAAGTAGAGCTAGCCGATGGAAAAATAGTAGGAACTAACACTATCCTTCGAGGTTGCAATCTATCTTTATCAAACCACCAGTTCGATATAGACCTTATGCCTATCCAACTTGGTAGCTTCGATGCTGTCATTGGCATGGATTGGCTATCCAAGAATCGTGCAAGAATCATCTGTGACGAGAAAGTCGTTCACCTTCCCTTCAATGGCAAAACTCGATCATTGGGGTGATCGTAGTAAAACCCGATTGAATATCATCTCGTGCGTCAAAACTACAAAGTACATAGAAAAAGGATGCCACATTTTTCTAGCACAAGTAACGGAGAAGAAGAAAGCAGATGAGAAACAACTAAAAGACGTCCCCGTGGCTAGGGACTTTCCCGAAGTATTTCCTGAAGACTTGCCTGGTCTTCCTCCGATTCGGCAAGTAGAATTTCAAATCGAGCTAATGCCGGGAGCGGCACCTGTGGCACGAGCACCTTATAGATTGGCACCTTCCGAACTACAAGAATTGTCTGACCAACTTCAAGAATTGTCCGAAAAAGGATTCATTCGACCGAGTTCTTCGCCTTGGGGAGCTCCGGTCTTATTTGTCAAAAAGAAGGACGGATCTTTCCGTATGTGTATCGATTACCGTGAGCTGAACAAGCTAACGGTGAAGAACCGATATCCATTGCCTAGAATTGATGATTTGCTTGATCAACTGCAAGGGTCAAGCGTCTACTCCAAGATTGATCTGAGATCTGGGTATCACCAACTGAGAGTTAGAGAAGGAGATATTCCAAAAACTGCTTTCCGAACACGATATGGCCACTATGAGTTCCAAGTGATGCCATTTGGTTTGACAAACGCACCAGCGGTATTTATGGACCTGATGAACCGAGTGTGTAAACCTTACTTGGACAAATTTGTGATTGTGTTCATTGATGACATTCTCATTTACTCCCGGAACAAGGAAGAGCATGCGGAACACTTGAAAGCCATTTTAGAGCTACTCAAGAAAGAAGAACTGTATGCTAAGTTTTCAAAGTGCGACTTCTGGATTCAAAAAGTTCAATTCCTTGGTCACGTGATAGATAGTAATGGTCTTCATGTTGATCCTTCAAAAATCGACGCTGTCAAAGATTGGTCATCCCCTACTACTCCTACCGAAATACGCCAATTCTTAGGTCTTGCGGGTTACTATCGAAGATTTATCGAAGGATTCTCGAAAATCGCTAAACCTCTAACGGAGCTAACCCAGAAAAAGAAGAATTTTGACTGGGGTGAGGAACAAGAGTTAGCCTTTCAACTTTTGAAACAAAAGCTTTGCGAAGCCCCTATCTTAGCCTTACCCGATGGAGTGGAAGATTTTGTGGTCTACTGTGATGCATCACACCTAGGGTTAGGTGCGGTATTGATGCAAAGAAACAAGGTGATCGCTTATGCTTCGCGACAACTCAAAACTCACGAAAAGAACTACACTACCCATGACCTGGAATTAGGAGCCGTGGTTTTCGCTCTCAAAATATGGAGACATTACCTATATGGAACCAAGTGTACGGTGTTTACCGACCATAAAAGTCTCCAACACATTCTCGATCAAAAGGAGTTGAACATGCGACAACGCCGATGGCTAGAATTGCTTAGTGATTACGACTGTGAAATCCGTTATCACCCTGGAAAAGCAAATGTCGTGGCTGATGCTCTTAGTCGAAAGGATCGACCTAAACCTCTTCGAGTAAGATCTTTGGGAATGACAATTAAGTCACCCCTTCCATCAAAAATCCTTGAAGCTCAAGTTGAAGCTCTCAAACCTGAAAACCGTCCCCACGAGAGAATCTTTGGAATGCCGGAAAACGAGAACGGTTTTGCACAAAGATCGGATGGAACCTTATGTTTTGGCGATAGAAGTTGGATACCACTTTATGGAGGAATACGGGAACTCATTATGCATGAGTCTCACAAGTCTAAATATTCCATTCACCCGGGATCCGACAAAATGTACCAAGATCTCAAGAAGCTTTATTGGTGGCCAAACATGAAAGCTGAAATTGCAACGTACGTTGGGAAATGTCTCACCTGTTCTCGAGTCAAAGCCGAATATCAAAAACCTTCCGGATTGTTAACTCAACCTGAACTTCCAGTTTGGAAATGGGAAAGAATTACCATGGATTTCATAACCAAACTACCAAAGACTGCTAGAGGTTACGACACCATTTGGGTCATCATTGATCGCCTTACCAAATCCGCTCATTTCCTGCCCATCAAGGAGAATGATAAAATGAAAGCCCTTGCTCAACTATACCTGAAGGAAATTGTATCCCGTCATGGAGTACCAATTTCCATCATTTCTGATCGTGACAGTCGTTTTACTTCACACTTCTGGAAATCTCTTCAAAAGGCCTTAGGTACTCGTTTGGATATGAGTACCGCATATCACCCTCAAACCGATGGCCAAAGCGAAAGGACTATCCAAACCTTGGAAGACATGCTTCGAGCTTGCGTGATCGACTTTGGAAAAGGTTGGGATAAACACTTACCGTTGGCGGAATTCTCTTACAACAATAGTTACCACGCTAGCATCAAGGCAGCCCCATTCGAGGCACTTTATGGTCGAAAGTGTCGATCACCTGTTTGTTGGGCCGAGGTTGGAGATGCCCAACTCACTGGACCTGAGCTTGTCCAAGAAACAACCGAAAAGATTGTACAAATTCGTCAACGACTTCAAGCTGCTAGAGATCGACAAAAGAGTTACGCTGATGTTAGAAGGAAACCCATGGAATTTCAAGTTGGTGATCGAGTCATGTTGAAAGTATCACCTTGGAAAGGAAAAGTTCGATTCGGAAAACGAGGCAAGTTACACCCTCGATACATTGGCCCTTTCAAGATTCTCGAAAGAATCGGCCCGGTTGCTTACAAACTTGATCTCCCAGAAGAACTTAGTAGAGTTCATCCTACCTTTCACGTCTCAAATCTGAAGAAATGCTTGTCGGATGAATCTCTTGTCGTTTCACTAAAAGAGATTAAACTCGATGACAAGCTCAACTTTGTCGAAGAACCAATTGAAATCATGGATAGGGAAGTCAAGCGACTTAAGCAAAGTCGCATCCCTATCGTCAAAGTTAGATGGAACTCCAAGAGAGGACCAGAGTACACGTGGGAGCGCGAAGACACCATGCGTGTAAAGTACCCACATCTCTTTGCAAATTCAACTCCGACAACCACTGTAAACTAAAATTCCGCGGACGGAATTCTCTTAAGGGGTTGGTACTGTAGCCACCTGTAAAATTTCACTATCATCAACCTTCGTATTAATAAACTAGATTGTTTATCAAAACTTATTTGAGCATTTTAGCATGTACACTTCATTTTATTGCATAAAAATTTATGCAACTTCGAGTAGTCTTATTTAATCATGCCCGATATTTACTGATAACTGAAATCAGTCTCACAAGGAATTTTCTTGTCTTACGAGCCGCACGCGTACCGACACTAAATTAATTATGGCTAAAGTCAAATAAATATTTCTACGAGTTAGAATTAATATTTTTATTTTTATATTTTTGTTACCTTTATAAAAACACGCTAAATTATATATTATACGTTGGTCAAAAACCTCAAACCGGAACACCGTGACTCACATTTAAGCTCAAACGGGACGCGATATACTTAACAAAAATTTGAAGTCTTTTCCTTCCTTTCTTTTCTTGTAACCGAATGGGCTCACAAGTACACCATCCCTTCTAAAAACTTGCAAATACCTAGACTTTGGAACATATATTGAGATATAAACTCAATGACCAACATGTATCTAGATTAGTTGACTTTGGGAAGCATGTTCCCCATGCACACAACTCATTCTATCCCTTTCTTGTCCTATGGCTGCCGAATACCACTCAAGAAAAGCCAAGACCATTTGCTTGTTTATTAGAATACTCCCTAGGTTGTAGTAAAATCATGTCCCATATACCCATACTCAACAAAGACTCTTGGTCTTTAACCAAAGGTTTTCTTCCTCCTTGCTTCTTAAAAACCCACGAGCCTAGGCTCATTACATATATCACTTACCAAAAATTTTCACAAAGTCAAGGTCTTCAAAGAGTTGGATATTCTAGTGGTTGTTGGGTCCTTGCTCTAAGTCGATTTGGACATAACTCGTATTCGAGTTTTCTTGAGTCTTGGCCTTTGCTTCACTCACTCTCACACAAGCATTGTAAGTCACTTACTCATCTTCATTATGGTTTTCTTGCGTTAAAACTCCACTCGTTGCATGCAAGTATATTTTGTTTAAGCATACAATCTTTAAACGTAAACAACAACATAAACTTTACATGTATGAACTTGACATCCTCATCATGTGTTATTAAGCTTGTGTGGTACTTTTTTAAAGAAAAACATGCATGCTAAACTATAGAAAATAATCATCTTGGTTTATTCGGATTTTAAAAACAAGTTTAGTAACCTTGGAAGCTTTTGAAAGTCATTTCGAAAATGTATAAATGATGTACAAACGGTTTCATGAAATTCAATAACGTATAGCTCACTTTTAGAAACCTACTTACCTTGAAATTATTGGCTCGACTCAAGTTTATTCCGATTCTAATTTACTCATCGAACACTTTTGTAAACATTATACACAACCGAGTGGCTAAAGACAAGTCCAAGCTCGCGCCGGGCTTGGAAGCTCAACTCACAAACCGAGACCCATTATACCATACGAGAGCTTGTTAGTAACAAGCACTCGGTTCACTAGAAAATAAGCTAGATGAGAATCTCACTAGCTCGACTTGAACTTCTTTGGTTCAAAAACTCATATCGGGTCTTGTCAATAAACATCGAAACGAAACAAAGCCTTTTGGTTCACTACGGCATCAAAACGACTCGTCAAATGCTTAACTATATTTATGTCTTACTTGAAAACTTGGGGTTATAAAACAATCTTGGAGAAGAAATACAAAAGTCATGCATATGCATGCAACACTTTCGAAAATGGCTACTGAGAAGGATTATAAAACTAACTTGAAGCAGCCGACATACACATTAAATGGAACTAAACTAAGAATCCTAGCACAAGAGGTCCCTTGGCTCAGTTGGTGGGAGCGTGTCTCTTGGCAGAAAAGGGTGAGGGTTCGAAACTGCCTCATGGCAGTTACCCATTTTTTTGGGTGTAATACTTGTAACTTTCGGGACTTGACACAACTAGTCCCCAAACTTCGCCCCTTTTCTCATATTGCTCAAGACCCCTTATAAACTTTGTACACTAATATTGATATCTACGATTTCAACCCCCTACTTTGAACCGTTTAACACATTTTCTTAAAATACTTATAAAATTTGAAACTTATATAAACCTTTACAATTTTGGACCCTCCAAGATCTACACTTAAACGCTTCCCATCCTAAAACTTCTAAAAGATAATAAATTTATATTTTCTACAAGTCTTCGTCACATAAATAAAATTGGTACATATTTCTATTTGACAACCACAATTGTATAAACTAGAAAATATTATACTTTTCTAAATATAATATTTTCCCGCAACTTAGATAAAATATATATTGTACATATATATATATATACTTTTCAAAACTAAACAAAAATCAAATAAATATAAGTCGATTTGTAATTGTTTCCGCTTTAATAAATATACTCGAGCAAATTCTTATACGAATGCTTCGTAAACTATTCCATTCACTTTCCAAGAGCCAAAGACTTATAAGCATTTCGAAACTTATTTAAACTTAACCGTTGCCACATAAGCGTTATTAAACACAAACTCTCGAGAATGCTTCAACCGTTTTAAATACACTAAGTCATGAATAAAAACAATAAACTAAGACTTGCCATGCTAATTATAGGTCGCGTGACGGTACTTCGTGCTCATACTACTTGATCTTACACTACTCGGATACCACTTGCTAAGGTGAGTTCATAGCCTCGCCTTTACTTATTTCTTTCAAACCCCGCGAGGGAGATGCATGCTATAAATTAGAACACAAGTCTTTTCTTAAACTGTATGCTTATCGATCATTATTATTATAGCCTAAGTTGCCTGCCATAAGTCCCTTACATCATGAACCATTAATCACTTGCTAGTGAACGCGAATATTGTGGATAGTACTATGGGAATTAACGACCCCGACTCGGTTATCGGAAATAACCGGGGCGCACTATATTTGGTTAACTATGGAATTGGCAATTCCATCTCTGAGGGCAATATTATTACTTACACCAGTAATTAGGTGTATGCAGTTAGTTTGGTGTCATGAGCTTAGTGCATAATAATAATCTATGTTTTCCATGGTGATTGTATTCGAAGCAATTATCATCTTTTACTTGTGTTCAACTTATTACTTAAACCTATGAATATCACTCAACTTTTGTTGACTTTTAAGCATGTTCATCTCAGGTACAAATTAGAATTTCATGAAGGCGTGGAGCGGACGTCGTGGGACACTTGAAGTGGTGTTGTTTTCAATCAAAGTTATCATTTCATAAATATTTAAACTATCTTTTGTGTAACTCCAAAACATGTGGTATTCCCTATTTGTGTTTCTAAACGCTGAGATTTATGAAATGGTAACTACTTTTTATTAAAACGTCTCTTTAGAGCCGTTTTCTATAACTTGTGACTATGATCCTCTAAGTAATACCCCAAATAGTCTTCCGCTGTCACATTGTGATTTTGGGGGTGTTACAGTCACTAAAGAGATATATGAAGAATGTAAACAGCAGCGATCATAACCTTAAAAATTCAAAATTTTATACCTCCTTCAGCAGCCATATTCGACATTGAATAACTTTTGATTTAGAGCTCAGATCGACGATCCATCCAATACAAAGTTAGATGAATATATAGAGAACATCCAACAAAAATTTCGTCACGATCCAACGGTTAACGAAAAAGTTATACCTGTTTGAAAATTGACCTGCAGAAGCATTACGAAAAATTTTCAGATTCGAATTTCTTCATCTTTTCGCTATTTTCTTCGAGAAACCTTGTAGATCCTAAATATCGAGAGCCACCCGCTCTGATACCACATGTTAGAATCGATGCTCTAGGTTGTTTAGACCTTATCTAGGATTATCAATAAGCACAAATAACAATGAACAATAATATGCATGCACAACGGAATAATCAAACTATCATTGTTATTATTAAGGTTTCTTCGTCATCATCATGTGTTCTACAAAACACATCTACAGCCCCAATCCTAGACGATCAACTCTAAGACGGTTACAATCTAACAGGGATCAATGATCCTTGAGGCTAAACACTATAAGTCGACTCCATCAAAACCCTAGGCACTCCACGCCTGGGTTTTTCCACACAAACACCTTTGGTATTTTACATCTTTACACGCATAAACCTAATTCCCTATATCTCTTTATATAATAGAGATACTAGGGTTACAATTGACTACAAAGGACTAGATAATAAATACTTCTTTTGCAAGCAAGTCCCTCCATCCTTTTGTAGGTTTCATCTTTGTCACTTTAAGTCCCTTTGTTTCATCCTTCTATTTACTTTGTCTCATCAAATCAAGAATCCCAACAAAAATAAAGAAAGTCACAGCAAAGCCCCGAAGCATCCTTCGTGGGAAGGGTCAAAGAACAGACACAAAGGCAGGGACAGGTTTACACCGTACCACAAAAACATTAACCACGGGCTCTTGGCTAATCTGTCCAAATCTTCAAGGGAGATACTTGCTACGGAAAAGGCCGCGAAGACCTTTGATCCTCCACATCGCTTGGCAAATAAAGGAAGGCCCAGAGATACTTCCAAATACTGTTACTTCCATGACAATTATGGACACGACACTAACAATTGCAGAGAGCTCAAGAAACAGATAGAAGAGGTCGTGAAGTCTGGCCAATTGGGACATATGGTGAAGGGTATTAAGAAAGGTAAAGAAAGGGTCTCCGACACACAGTTGGGGAAAGACACCACACCTGCCAAAGCACCCATCCTCATGGTGTACAAGGATGACTCTGGTTTAAAGAGGAAAGAAGCGAACGAAGCATTATTTGGAGTAGGAGATGTCAATGTTCCTTCAATCATAGGGAAAGTTCTTTCAAATGACCCCGTGGTCATCAAGGTATTGATCTCCAACAGAGAAGTAAACAGGGCCTACCTAGACTGTGGTAGCTCTTGTGAAGTGATCTACGAACACTGCTTTCTAAAGATTAAGCCTTCGATAAGGTCGAAGAGAGTAGATTCGAAGGTACCCTTGGTAGGATTCTCAAGGGAACACTCATGGCCCTTGGGAGAAGTCCCTCTAGAGATTACGATTGGAGAAGGAAGGCTAAAAAGAACAGAAACTCTGGTTTTCGCGATCGTAAGGTCTGAATCTCCCTATAACCTATTGATAGGGAGAACGGCAATTCAGAAGATGGGCATCGTTGTCTCCACTATACATGACGCGGTCAAATTCCAAACACCTTTCGGTATTGGAATGGTTTTCTCCAGCTACAGCGTGAAGAAGCCTACGGAAGTAGGCAAAAGAGTCAAACAGGTTTTGGAAGAGCCTCCGAAAGATGTTCTCAGCTGCACTGATGCTGAAGAACGCATTATAGTAAACAATCTCTATCCTGATCAGACGGTGGTAATTGGAAAGCAGCTCCCTACCTCCTTTAAAGCTGAATTAGAAAAGGAACTACGGGCCAATGCAAATGTCTTCGCATGGACCTACTCTGACATGACGGGGGTCCCCAGAACTCTCACCATAGACGGAAAGCCCTTCGACACTGAACACAAGCTCAATGAGTTCAAACATATAGAAATTATCAAGCAAAAGCGCTGAAGCCTGGCTCCTGAAAGAAATGCCACAACATGCAAAGAAGTGGATGAGCTCGTAGCAGCAGGCATACTCAGGGAGGTGAAGTATCAAACTTGGGTAGCCAATCCGGTGATGGTCAAGAAGCATGACGGAGGGTGGTGAATGTGTGTGGACTTCACAGATATCAACAAAGCCTGTCTGAAGGACTGCTATCCTATGCCAGAAATCGATTAGAAAGTAGAATCCTTGTCAGGGTTTCGGCTGAAGTGTTTTCTGGACGCTTATAAGGGTTACCATCAGATACAAATAGCGGAAGAGGACGAAGAAAAGACAGCCTTTTTTACAGGAAAAGGCGTTTATTGTTACAAAAAGATGCCTTTTGGTTTGTAAAATGCAGGTGCTACCTACCAACGTTTAGTGGACAAGGCCTTCCACAAGCAGATAGGTAGGAATCTAGAGACATACGTAGACGATATGGTCATCAAGAGTAGAATGGAGGAGGATATGCTCTCCGACATCAAGGAAACCTTCAACCAGCTTCGCGCCATCAACATGAAGTTAAATCCCAAGAAGTGTTCCTTCGGTGTGGAAGAAGGACAATTTTTGGGACATCTGATCACCAAGCAAGGTATTAAGGCCAATCCTTCGAAGGTTAAGGCCATCACAGATTTGCAGCCTCCTAAGTCCCTAAAGGAAGTGCAAAGTCTGAACGGAAAGCTAGCAGCCCTCAGCAGATTCTTATCGAAGGGTGCAGATAGATCTTTGTCGTTCTTCAAGACACTCAAAGGATGCACGGATAAAAAGATGTTTCAGTGGAGTACAGATGCAGAAGCTGTCTTCCAAAAGCTCAAGGATTTCATGACTATTCTACCTACACTTACTGCCCCAATCAAAGGCGAAGTGTTTTTTATGTATATCGCAGCCTCCTTCGAAAGCATCAGCGCTGTGTTATTGGCAAAAAGGGAGAAGAAACAAATCCCTATCTACTTCGTTTGCAGGGTTCTACAGGGAGCTGAGCTAAATTATCCAGCATTGGAGAAGCTAATTTTGGCTTTGGTCCATGCTGCGAGGCGCCTTCGGAGGTACTTCCAAGCTCACCCCGTAACCGTACTTACTGACAAACCCATTAAGCAGATACTTTCAAAACCGGAGAAATCTGGAAGGATAGCTAAGTGGGCTATCGAGCTAGGGGAACACTAAATTGAGTACAAAGGTAGAAATTCGGTCAAAGGGAAAATACTGGCAGACTTCTTAGCAGAAACACCCTCCGAACCAAAGCAGGACACAAAAGTTGCTGAAAAGAAGCCTGATAAAGCGGTCAAAGGTTGGAAACTTTATACTGACGGAGCCTCCAGCTCCGACGGTTCTGGCACAGGTCTCATGCTTGTTGACCCCATAGGGAAGGAGTACACTTATGCACTCCGCTTTGAATTCGATGCTACTAACAATGAAGCAGAGTACAAAGCCTTGCTAGTAGGCCTCTAATTGGCTAAGGACATGGAGGTAAAAGACTTGACTATTTTCGTTGACTCACAACTGGTGGCCAATCAGATAAAAGGTTCCTACGAGGCAAGACAACCTGTGATCAATCAATACCTGGATAAGGCCAAGGAAATGCTCGAAGGATTTACATCCTACAACATAGAGCATGTTCGGAGAAATCAAAACAAGAAGGCGGATGCACTTAGCAAACTAGCATCAATGGCATTTGCTCATTTAACTAAAGAAGTTTTGGTCGAAGTGTTGGCAGATAGGTCCATCGTCCAAAAGGAGGTGTCTGACGTAATACTCGAGGAAGACTCAAATTGGATGACTCCAATTAGAGAGTATCTAATAAGTGGTATACTGCCGGAAGATCAGAAATTAGCTCGGAAGGTCCGCATCAAAGCACCACAGTACATAATCATGGGGAACTATCTATACCGAAGATCTTTTCTGTCCCCATGGCTTCGTTGTGTAGGGCCTAGGCAAGCCGCCAACATCATTCAAGAAGTGCACGAAGGATCCTGCGGGCTTCACGCAGGACCCCGCTCTGTTGTTTCGAAAATCACGAGGATCGGATATTATTGGCCTTCGATGCACAGGGACGTTGTTGAACTCATTCAGAAGTGCGAAGCCTGTCAAGTTCACTCAAGGGTTCCAAGGCTACCAAAACAAGATATGACCTCTGTGACGTCCGCATGGCCCTTCAGCCAATGGGGGATAGACATAGTAGGTCCTCTACCAATTGCTCTGGGTGGAGTAAAATTCTTGGTCGTAGCCATCGACAACTTCACAAAATGGGTGGAAGCAAAGCCTTTGTCATCCATCACTGGAAGGCACATGGAAAAGTTTGTGTGGGAACACATTATCTGCCGGTTCGGAGTGCCCCACATCATCATTTCAGATAATGGGAAGCAGTTCGCCTAAGGGGTATTCCTAGTGTTTTGCAAAGGCCTGAATATCAAACAATCTTTCACTTCCGTCTACCATCCTCAAGGTAACGGAGAAGTAGAAGTTCCTAACAGGGACATCATCCAAGCCATAGAACAAAG
The DNA here is from genome assembly GCA_910596185.1 of Chrysanthemum makinoi. Taxonomy (NCBI): domain Eukaryota; kingdom Viridiplantae; phylum Streptophyta; class Magnoliopsida; order Asterales; family Asteraceae; genus Chrysanthemum; species Chrysanthemum makinoi. The sequence goes on from OU343220.1 coordinate 58,304,295, forward strand.
GCTGGGATACAGTCATCACGGTTGGGTAGATGAATTACCTCAAGTAATTTGGGCTCACAGAACGCATACAAAGTCAAGTCATGGGGAGACACCTTTTAGCTTGACATATGGCACGGAAGCTGTCATCCCTTCGAAAGTAAGTGTCGAAACAGAAAGGGTCATGAACTTCGAAGCAGCAGATAATGAAGAAAGACTCCGTAGCAACCTAGACCTACTCGAAGAACGAAGGGAAATAGCCTCAATCAGGGAGGCTATCCATAAGCAAAAGATTGAAAGGTACTACAACAGTCGGGTTCGGCCTTCGACCTTCAAACCAGGGGGATACGTCATCCGACTCAATAGCGCAAGTAAAGATGAGTACCAGGGTAAGCTAGGACCTACATGGGAAGGGCCCTACGTTATTAAGGAAGCATATGGCAACGGAGCCTACAAGCTGGAAACCCTGGATGGAGACGCTATTGATAGAACTTGGAATGGCACTACCCTTCGTAAGTTCTACGTATGAAACTTACAATGTCTAAGGACATTTTTTATTTTACTTTCAATCAATGTATTTGCATTCTTCTCACTTGGGGAAAGAAGCATTAATGGTAGGCGTCTAGTATTCATTTCTTAAAATGATGTAATCCTGCCTACCCACTTAATGATATAACGCATTTCCCTCAAATCTCTTGTTTCATTCAATACAACAAAGATTTTTCCACCAAGTCGCTTTATAAGTTTCAATGTCGAAGGGATGTACAAAGACTAACAACATATCTTGCTCATATGCATAACATCCACCTCAACTTCACATTAACTTTCCTATATGGCCTTAAGGTATTTTAAGCCTTTCGCTGCCCAAAGGATTAAGATGGAGTGGGTTGCAACCCTCTGCCAGCAGTTAAATTATATGATTTCTAATATTCTTGGTGAAGTAACTACACACAATGAGGCTATGCATCTACCATACGCCTTAGGTTGTAAAAAAAAATTTTACGCAAGTAAAATAAAAAGAGAAGAATCACACATGGCAAAATATAAGCCCTAGTGGCTTTAATGTAGATTAATGACTAGTTTAACTAGTCTAAACAGGCCGTAGCCTTAAAGATCCAACCAATCAAAACATTGTCTTAGGCCGAAGCCTACATCACACAAACCAAATGTTAATTGTTTCATCAGGCACGAAGCCTGGAAAGGAACACAGACAAATTGTTTTAAAACAGGGTACATACCACCCTGAGGATCAAATTACAACCACATGGTTGCCTTCATCAAACTTTGGAATGAGTGGGATCAGCTGAGCCTGGGGATGGAGCCTTTGGTGATGGAGTCTTCTTCGAAGGAGATGGAGGCTGGACTTTCCTTGGCTTCTTAGCTAGCAGGTCCTCTACAGAGGCCGCTGGGTCCTTCGTCACTTCGGCAAGGAAAGGGAACTCTAAAGCAGCTAATTCATTACCTGCATCATCATACTCTTTTTCATGAGTTGCCCTGTAGTATGGAACGTTCTCCAGCTTCACCGGTTCCTTTGTCACAGCTATATCCTCCAAAGTGGTACACTTGCCATGAAATATGGCCGCATTCACCAGGTTCCCAATTGCATTCCCCACATCATCGCTATGGTAAAGTTCCATGGCAGTGTAGAGGATGACCTTGGTTACCAAATCCACCCTATCCTTCTTTAGCATCTTCAGACGAAGGTTTAACCCATCTACCTTTTCCCTGAGCTTGATATCTTGGTCCACCAGCTTAGCTTTCTCTCCTTCGAGGCCTCCACACTTGGATGAAAGAACAGATATCTGCTCTTTATAGCCTACGACCTTTGAGCCTTCGATAGTTAGCCTGCTGCATTCAGCCTCACTCGCTGCCAGTTGACCTTTGAGCTTTTCATTATCACTCGAGATCTTGCACCAAGGGGTTCTTGTCAAAGTCCTCCAGGGCATCTTCACATTTTTTCTCCAGGTCTGCATACTTCTGATCCCTAGCATCTCCCTTGCAAGCATAACATCCATTTCTTCTCGAGCCTTGGTGACAAAGACGGAGCAACTCCCTTGTCCTAGTATTGAGTTGGTTGTCTAGCATGCATTGTCGGACATAGATTTTGTCATGAAGGTCGCAGAGCCTTTTCATGGACATGTTGTCCATCACCCCCTCCAGCTGGGTGGGATTACATGGTCTACAAGTTGATGACAAGCTAAGGGAGAAGGAAGCTCCTTCGTATCAGGAAGTCCTGCAGCAGATGTAAGCTTGTTAATATAATTATTACTGGTATCACATTTTTTTAATAGGCAAGAAGCATTACCATGGATATCATCTCCGCTGGGCCCTTCGATGGCTGGAAACACCACAACCTTACCCTGGGCACTTTTTTGCCAGGTAGTTCGAGAGGGAGGAGTTGGCAGGATTAGTTTTCTCTTCGAGGCGGATTTCACAGCTTTGGCACTAGTACCTTTCCTGCTATGGACCCTCTCACCAATGCCGGAGGGTCCTACGATGGCCAACTGCCCTTCAGAGACTGGTTCGTCAGAATCTGCAACATTCTCCACAAGCTGGTCTTCGACATCAATGGGTTCCTTTGAAGGAGGAGCAGAGGAAACAGGTTCGATGGGCTGAGCATCCACATCATTGTTGTTTATCGACACTGATGGAGAACCTACACCATAGCTCGTCTCCTGGGGATTCTTAGGGATGAAGCTGACCTCCTTTGCACCACCAGCTACCACAAAGTTTCTGAATGACATTTCTGCACGAAGAAGCAAAAGCAAATAAAATAAATATCAGAAAGATAAGTTTTTATCTCTTATTTTAATTTAAAAAAATACATACTTTCTCCATCACAAATTATCTCAGGTACCAAAGGAGATCCCTCCCATCTTTCAGCAAGGCCAGCCATGAAAAGAATTGGCTCAGGAAATGTTTGGCAATCAGCTGGATGACGAGCCAAAAGCAGATATAAAGGATTCCTCCTCACAATATAGGGCAAGGGATCGTTGAACCTTTTTTCATCATATTGAAACTCTGGGTTTAACAATGCAGGGAAAGTCGGAGGGATAATGGTGTTTTGGATATAAAAGAATTTGCCTTTCCAGTTCCTGATGTTTGTAAATGGCCTATCTATGAGAATGGGCACATCCCTTTCACCCCTCTTTGCCAAGGTCAACCAATCTCCTCCAGGGTATAAATTCAGAAAACCCCTAAGCACAGTTAATGATGGTTCAAACCCATAAGCCTTACACATCACAATGTATGTCGTAAGCTTGGCTAGGCCAAAAGGGTTAAACCTAGATATGTGTACCTCATAGTACTGGAGGAGTTGTAAAATCAAAGGGTGCAAGGGTATCCTAAGGTTGGAGGTAGTGAATGCATGGGTGTATAAGCCTACATAGTTTTCAGGGGCATCAAAGATCCCTTGATTTCTACTAGGTAACATGACTTTATGCTCTTTGGGAATTGGATAATCGGTGAGGAACGCTTTGAGCTCCTCCCTTGTCAAGGTGCAACCTTGTTGTTTGATTACAAATTTTTTATTTGTAGACATTGATCCTTCTAAAATCTACAATAAAGTATTTGAATATAGATACGAAGGAGTACTTTACCTTGTTTGATCGAAAGCTTGATCGGAAGAGATTTTAGTAGGTGAAAACTTAGGCGTGAGATAAAATAATGTTAGGGTTTTACTGTTTTTTAACTTTATATACCCTCACATATGTTAAATCTCAGCCCTACACATGTTGTAACTTATCCCCTTACCACCGGATTTCAAACCCTTTTTAAATTTTGAAATGATGTTTTATTTTACCGAGGAAAATGGGGTGGTTAGGATAAGTGTAAACATTAATTGCGGTCAATGGTTACAAGAATTTTCATCTTCGTTCATTTTTTGTGACGAAGAGGAGGTTTCGTTTCTATTTCTGAGTCGTAAGCAATATTTCTTGTTCGTACATATCACTTTCGACTGGGGGGCTTGATGACGTACCCTCCGATCAGGTCGAAGGACCCCCCTTCGGCCTCATTCGAAATTACATTACGAAGACCCAAGTCTTTCTTCATAAGTCATTGGTGGCGTAAAACCATTCATCATTAACATGGTTACCAGTTGGGAATTCGCCAGCCGAAGGCCTATGCCCTTCGGTGTCTTCTCTTGAAGGCGACAAGACAAAGGAGAATCTTGAATTGGTCTTCCCCCACGTTCCCACTATTTCCTTAGCTTCCCCGCCAAGGCCGAGATAGTGGGGATGAAGCCCTAGCGGTTACCACAAATCAGGGGACGCCCCCATGATCTCCTAAACGTGTGCTAACACTCTCCAAGCTATTTTCTTCACCTATAAATAGGTTGGACGAGTCATTTCAATGGTATGTTCACTCAACACAGTATTTTACATACTCCATATTATTTACAACACATATCACATACTTACTCTCATGCCGGAGGTGGTTCGCAGGGCCCAACCCCTACGCAATCACTTAACGAAGTGTCTACTATTTCTTATTGCAGATTGGCTACAAGTTTGGCGCAAGTATATCACCCCTCATACCCTTCGATCACCATCGAAGGCCTGGTCGTACGATTTATTGTACAATCAATTAACAACAACCTTTCTAAGAAATAACACCATAAATATAGCTGCAACAATGTGCAGAAATGCATGTTCATTTTGATGTGGAGGCACATATTGTACCTAAGAGCAACGGAACTTGATGTGCCTGAAACAATAATCGTCGCCTAATATTTAAACCCAAAGTGACCCAATTGAGAATCAACTTCTCCTATAATTTCTACTCAGTATAACTATGTAGATATAAAGAGTGAGGTTGAATAAGGGTGAGTTCTGTTGACAGGTTCATAACAAAGCCAATTCTTCTCCAACAAGTTTCTATAATTTTTTTTTTGGGTAAAAGGGTTAATTCACCCCGGTAAAATGAAGTTTCTATAATTTGACATGGTGTGGTTTTGCTTTAGATTGAAATAGTACAGGGTGTTTGGGACAGTAGGTTATCTTTAAAAGAATAGTAAAACAATAATATGTAAACAACGTATATTGTATTGATGAATTGAAGTAAGTTACATTGTTTACAGACTCTAGACCTTTTATACATGATGAATCGATGCCTTTGTGACAGTTATACCGATTCACAAAAGGTTAAACGATACCCTACCTAATAACTGTCAATCCTAATAACCTAACGACCCATATTGGCCCATTTTGACCCAGCCCATATTCTACTTAAGTTTTACAGGCTTTACAAATTACAGACACATAAAACGTACTAAAATACAATTAGACTTTAAACCTATAAACTAACTACTGATTATATTATTATTTCCAAAATACCCCCTAATGTTATAATCAGAAGTTTTTGAACTTCACTTCATATCCATCATCTTCTATCTTGATTCTCCTGTTGATTGCACTTCCATCATTGAGTTCAACTTTGCCTCTCATCCTTTCCTCATCATCAACCAGCCTTGCCTCGGTTCCAATATGCCCTTGTCTTGTCTCTTCACTTGTACCCTCGCGTTCCCTCGCCCTTGGTACATAACTCCTTGCCACTTCATAATAGGCTCCTAAGAGACTCAAGTGCGTCCCATAGCACTTCTGTAACTCACTCGCATATTCCTTCAGGAACCCCATCGCATAGGCTACCTCTATCCATTTATTCTGCATAACAACTTTGGGTATGACCACCCAAACCTTTGACTGTGAGATAAAGATCTAACAGGTTCACTTTTACCCTGTTTATTCTTGCGGTATTGGTCGTTCTTCGTCTTCCATGTAATCCTTATGGAACCAATGCACCATTCGTTCAAAATGGTCCTTGACCAATTCCTTGCATTCGTCAACTATTTCCTATTCACTAACCATTTCAATGAACCCAATTAAACTTTCAAAATCATTTTTTGACGGAACCCTCGGTCCTTGTATACCATTCATACTTTCTTAAGTTGTGTTCTCTCTAAAGTACATAGAGTCACAAAACTGCATTATGGCTTCAATAGCTTTCCCCTTGACCGCGTCCAATCTTTGCTTTTCTTCCAGGCAACCAACATTTTCTGCATTGTTGTTACTTTCTCCACTCCTTTCTTTAAAAAAAAGTTTGATTATCAGTTAAGTCCTTCTTTAAAGGACACATATAACTTAGATGATAATCATTGCAAGTCCAACAGTGGACCATTCGTTCATAAACGGGATCATAACTTGGCGTGCCAATTGCTGATTTGTTGTCCATATCATCAAACAATCGTTTCACTATGCATTTGGTATCCTTGAAAACCACTTCAAAACCTTGTTGCATTAACTGACTTAAACTTAGTGTATTCAAACTTGCATTAGGGACATAAAACACTCCTGGGATCACAAAGTTTCTCACTTCTATTGGGAGTAACACTTCCCCAATCCCTTGAACATTCAGACCCGCTTCACCAGTTGCACTCGTTCCCACTATTTCCGATTTGAACTTCTCGAACACGTCTAACTTTGGGGTCATGTGTCTCGGATATTCATCAGAGACATACCAGATGTTGTCCCATGCCGTCCCTATCACTTCCCAATTTATGTAAGTCTTAACCGTTTCATCATGTTTGTTTCCTGTGGTTTTCTCAAATCCCGTTTTCGCTTCGGTTTCCTTTACTTTCATCTGTTTTCTTTTCTTGAATTCGTTCCTTCTGTGCTTACTTGGGAAATTCCAGTAAGCATGCTCTCTAGTGAAGCATATATAACATCTTGATCGCTTCATCTTTCTCGGAACCCTCGTATACATCAACGTGGCCTTGTAATCCTTTGGGTTGCACAAGTTTAAGCAATCCAAATTCTGAATTACTTCCCTTCGTCGTTGATTCCAGAAATCATCATCTTGGTACCGATACTTCCTCGCGATGGTACTTCCATCTTCTTTCATTGTCCCGCGCACATTTGAAGCGTTAAACGCTTCGATTTCCTTCACCCTATTCTTCAACATCTCCTTACTGTCAAAAGAAATTCGTTTCTTTGGACTGTATATAGGCAACGTGTCTGCAGTCTTCTCCCTTGACAAAAAACCCTTTTCATAGTTTCTTTGCATATGGTTTAGAGTCGGCTTCTCCAAAGATTTAATACATTTGGTTGATAGTACAATTAATTAATGGTGTTAAAGTGGTGTCTTATGATGATTCTTTTCTCTATATGTATTTCTTCCACAATGGCTCTGAAGACCGGTCGAATTCATACAGTTCCCTATCAAACAGCATTTGAAAAGCATTTGAACTTTGTGTCCTTCAACAAAGGGGAGAATTGCTTCCCTGCTCGAAATGGGTTATCAGGTGAGGTTTGAAATACTGGAGGCTGGAGCTTTTGGTGTATCTCGATCATGTAAGCGCGCGTTCATTTGGGCAGCCTTACTTGAAGAAATACTACCTGAGTGGCCAGAACCAATGCATGTCTTTGCGAGTCCTCAATTTAAGGTAACACTAAATGGTAACAAACAATATGTTGCTGCTAGAAGTACCGCAACTGGTGCCGCTTTTCCTGCAATAACTGTTAGACACAATTAAATTATAGGTCTTATGTGAGCATCCCAATGCTAAAATCGTTTCAAAGACTATTCTTATAAAAAATCTATGAAAAAGCTTTTGCTCAAGAAATATGTCAAATGCAAAAAATCATTCCAAAAGTTTAATGTGTACTTTTTAATTATAAAGTACGGATTAATAAGTTATGTGAGAAGTGTAGTGTCAAACGTCAAGTCATTGCATACATTTGATGACTCCCCTACCTAAACACTCCAAGTATCATATTGATTCTATTTAACCCTAAGCCTTTTGTTAAAAAGCACACACACTTGTAATTTTAAAAATAACGACTCTGCTAGAGTTAACTAACAATGGCAAACTTTTTAAGTGTAAATGGACATGATCCATACAACCTGATATGGTGACTATAAAAGAGATAAAAGATTGTGCTCGTATAAACACGCTAATTGACTTAATACCTTCTATAGACGTTGCTCCAACATACACATATGTGTTAGCATGGCCAAAAACATAATTGCCTAAGAAAGGTGTATAGATTTAAATAATGAATTTTTGATAATCTAACCGTATACATAATCAGGGAACAATTTATCAATCTAAAACACTTGATAGTTATGAACAAAAACAGTGATATTTCAAATCATATACGAAGTAACATTTACCTTCAAGAGAGGTATTGGGGGCAAATCTTCACTTTTCATATACTTTGTTATCTGGCCGTCAAGATGTCTTTTTAAGAGGTTGGTTTTATCTAGTATCACAGGAAAAGTAACATAAGCTATAAAAGAAGGATACAAGCTTTAAACAAATATAGACCGGGTCAAAAGAATCAATAGTCATCCAAGTCATCACTTAAAAATACATGGATTATTGTTGTGGTAACTAACATTTTGTAATAATCATTCGGCCACCAGTAAAAAAATGAGCTAGTACCTTCTTCCATGCTGAACAGATTCCCTTGTGAACGTGGCCTAATTGTATTTGCTCATACACCAATGCACAAGTTACATGAATGACACTAAGAGTATCAACAGGGTGAGACCAAGCAGGAGTTTATTGTGTAGATAGTTTCAAAAATCCGATAACCGAAATGAAGACGTGAGGATGGAAAGAAATGTGATAACTGATGTCATAGAAAATGTGAGCGAAAGGGCATCTGCTAATGCAAAGATGATGAAATATGGTTTATTCTTGAGAAGTGGATAACTTGTATCTTGATCAGGACCTCCAGTTACAGTGTAAGCCACAGCAAAAGTAACAGCAGCGATGAGCACAGCGATAATGGTGCAGTGCTCAGCTGTGCTCTTCATCCATTGTTTGGCATTAATGCGGAGCTGCTCATTGTTCTTATTGAATAGTTGTTCAACAGTCTTTCCGTCATTGTTCATCTGCAAGATAACATACATAAGCACTTTTTATCTACACATATGATGGTGACAAAGGTTTGGCTTAACACAAAGATTAGCATAATCACATTATAATTCAGCTCGAAATAATTCACTTGCCTGATCAAATAACCTCACTGAGTTGGTGGGCATATACTCTTTAAATATTACTACGGGTATGTTTACGTATCTGTAAAATTACAATGTAACCTCAGAAGTTCTATTTTATTTTCCTGTACCTGCATTCTTTCCTTCATTCTTGATTTGGTTTCAACCACGTTATTTGCCATTAGCTTTTTTCCCATCTAGTGATGACATAGAAACTTGAAAAAATATCATATAGCACCATCAGTAAGTGACACATTGATTCTAAGCTCAACACTGCTGCAACCATAGGATTTGTAGAAGGCCGATATATAAAATGTGTAAACTAAGTTTTCTATGTTCTTAATCTGATACACGAATGATACCTTTGCAAGTGAAGTGGTACTTATCATTCCTGAATGGGTTGAAGTGGATTACATTGAGTTATCTTTTATTACGTAAACTGGGTTTCTAAATGGTACATTTGAAAATGTTTCTATATGTTAACGTCACATTCCACAAAAAATCGGACCTATATTTTTCTCCTTGGTTAGGTCGACTTAGTCTACTTTCCAAGAACAGACGGGTCATTCACTTTAATTTTTAAACCAAATAAACACATTAGTAGACATTACGACAAAGAGGTGAATACTAGCTTGAGGGTAAAATATTCAAGAAACACAAGTTGAGAAATGAATATGATTACAGGATATATGCATCTACCAAATTAAAAAAAAAAATCAAACCCAAAGAAGGCAAGGAGTGAAAACCTTACGGAGCAAGCGGGAAAGTCCAACGTCCTAGCAGGACCACCCATCTCAGCGACTACAATTTTATCAATCGTATGGATTAATGTACTCCTGAGCTCCATCGTCTCAGCAGCCTGGCATTCCAATGATATAGTATACACTCGTTAATCAAACAGGGTATTCTCATTATTTTGTTTTAGTCAGCTAATGCACACTTTCAAACACCACGTATTTGAGAATATGACAGATTTAGGGTTCTATTTTTTTTTAATTTTTGAGTGACAATATCAGGTTTCCACAGACACCCCATATATGAAATAATTAAATAAAGAACATACCTCTGCTATTAAATTTGAGACCCCACTTCTATTTTTGTCTAGTTTTCGTCACCACAAGTTTCCAACCTTTTGACACTTCACTAAAAGCTCCATTCAGGCAAGCTGCTCCAGCAAGGACGTACCTAAAATAATCAGACAATACCAAATTATAAGTCTTGTAATAAACCGACTAACTGAGAAAACCAAAAGGCAATGAACGACTAACCATTACATAATTTAAAAGATAATAGGCGAAACCTTTTCCAAGTTGGTCCACATTAAATATGTTTTTATTACATGCTACTCATTATTTTTGCAAAAGTGCTTAAAGAATACTCTATTCTGCTTAAAAGAGCAATTTTATAGGAAAATATAATGAATTATCGGTTTAATTTCAACAATATCAGGATGGCGTAGAAGCCTAAGCAATTCAATCTCACACAAAATTCGAATAGCATCGGATGAATGTTAAAAAATGTTGGTAATTTTCTCTATTGCAACCTTTTACCCGGTCTGTGTGTCAGTGGCTGCACACACAACTCCGCAACTCCCCTTTCCTATAATCTCAAGGATTTCTTATCGGTTCGATTTGGTGTATTCAGTAAAGAACTCAATGTCTTTTGGATTCTGCACCACATTAATTGTAAGGTAAGAATTAGCATGTGAAAGTGAATATACAAAATGTTATGAAGATACAAAAGTAAATAACTTTAATACCAATAACATCTTTAAAACTTAGTTAGATCTTTCAGCACTTTCATTTTTAAATTAAGAACATAACAACAAAACATAGTTATTCCAAACCTCACTTTAATTGTCCCTTATAAATGCTACCAGGGTGTTCAATCAGTTCATAACTACACGTTTACCGACAGATGACCACTATTAGACAGACTCAATAAAATTCTCGACAACCGGCTAGAGTATACTCAAAAACAGTCACTTATTAGCATTACTTGGTGCTATTTCAGGTCAAACAATTTTGGTAGAGTACATGATACAAACTCTTTTAGTACCCACTTCTCTTTGGCATCAATTACACACAACAAAACTGCTGATGTATCGCCTTACTGGACAATATCTGGCTGTCACAATGGTAGGTTAGAGTTGAACCGGACATCTCTTTAGACATATAATGGGAAAACATATAATGAATAACGCTGATTGTGTGACTCATGAAATAACAAAAACACATAAGGAAATGGACATTGCAGCACAATCCGAGACATAGTAAAACATGATGCTATTTAATTAATATACAATATCAAGTCCCATTTAGTTTATATCATTAAGCCAACGGATTTCATGACTATAGGATATAAAATTTGCAAAAAAGGAGTAAACAATAAATAGTTAAATACTACCTGGTTTTGTGCTTGAGGTAAAGGTGTTCCAAATCCTTTAATATAACTACCCGCAATGGTGATAGACACCTGATAATTCCTACATGTATAACCCCATTGTAAATATGGATGTTAGCAAGTCACTTATTTTGCGTAGAGGGTCAAAAAGATAAAAGTCTTACAGACGATTTAGCAAAAATAAAATCGTATTTTTAGACTACATTTCAACCAAAGTAGTCCCAAACACCTCTTATAATGTATTTTATTTTAGATTGGCTTATGACAGTAAGCAAATGGACATTAAAATGTTCGGAATGTATGGTTGTAGCTTCTCTTACAACATCTTGTTCAACTGGAAATTACACACGACACAAGCAACATTATGTGCTTAAAAAAGTGTTCATTAAGGCCGCTTGAGGCACAATGCAGTGCCTTATGGCAATATTCACACACCTATTTGGCGTATATTCAAATATTGAATTCATTAGTTCATTGTTACCTTCTCTTGGCGCCATTTTGCTTCCAACTAATCATCTAAATCTTTTCCGCATTTTCTCTTTGAGCGTTCAAAAGAACTGTAATTTCGTACACCTTTTTAGGATCTTTTAGATCTTCCTCACTCCAAGAAGATGCATTTAGTGGAACGTTGAGCTCTTGTACACTCAGTTGTGCAATGTCAGATAGTGATAATAATTAATCAATTCCTTGTAAATGGGTCAATCTGGGTTACGTTTTTAACTCCAACGGGTCAAATAGACCAAAATTAAAAACGTTAGCTAAAAAACTCAACGGGTCAAACGGTTGAGTAACTCAATCTAGATGAAATGAACACTTACCCCTAGTTTTGAGGCCATGGTGGAGGATTGAGTTTCATAACTTCAGTCTCTAATGTGACTCGTGTTGCAACTGGTGCTGATTTTGTTGTTGCAAATCTTTCAAAATATAACCCGGATGACCATTTTTCATATCAGTTGCCAAAAAAACATAAGTACCCCCATGTTCTTTCATAACATTACAAAAAAATAGTTTTCCAGTAGCGACCAAATAAGCAACAAACTTGAATTCAAAATACCCCAGGCTGCAATTCCACAGAATGTGCAAAATCAGCAGCAGTTGTGACCGCTTCACTGTTTCGTGGCTGAAAACTTACAGCGCGGTGGGGTTTGCGCTGCCATTTGATGTTGTTCATAGCATGTTCACCTTTTTTCTAGAAAGAATAGGGGCAGTTATTGTGTCAGTAACCAAAAATTGGATGGTGTGCTAATTTCATTTTTCTATCTACTTTTTGTTTATTAAAGATGCATATGTATTAGCAAAATAGTCAATGTGTGTGCTAATTTATAACATACACTCATAGAACCGAGAAACATACCTGCTAATTTATTTTTTCCATCCTTTAGTATTTCATAGGTAAGATAAGACTTTCTTTTGCTAATAATGATTGGAAGATGGCATCTGGCAACAACAAATGAGGAGAAGTATTCACTGACAACACTATCTTCACTTAAACTATTAAACAAATAAATAATTTCTAATAACTTAGATGTATTACCATTGACCAGATGTGCAACATATAAAGAAGGATTGGAGTCTTTACAAACACTCACAAATTTAGTTGAGCTACATAAAAAGATAAAGTCAGAATGTAAAGCTGTATATATTTTAGTACATGACAAATCGACAATTACAAATTAAGGATGAATACTTACAATGGAATCAAGTCTCTGTCAGAGACACACATTATGAGTAAACGTTAGTTGCCTCAACCCTAAAATCGTGATGAAGTTTTCTTCATGCAGAGAGTTCTAATGATTAGGGTTTTTTTTGTAAATCAGAAGCTGAAATTTTTAACCGAAAAAAAAACAAAGCATACAAAGAGTATTGGATTCTGAATAAACGCTTAAACCTTCATCAACATATTCTTGAGCATCATGTGATCCTGTCTTCCGTTTATAAAACCAATAAAAAAATATATAAACAACTGTTAGACAAACTAAAAACACCATATGTATCCATTATAATTTATCATATACAACTGTGTAACTTGATTTGTGATGAAGATGCGTTTGTGTATATTGGAAAATTGGGGTTTTAGAGAAGATGGATGAGGAAATTATGATAATATGGTTTTAAGAAAATAACTATATAAAAATTAGATATATGTGGGAATTGTATTTAGAATAGGATTCCATAGCATTTATAGATTATAATATACAACATAATTATCAAAATAACTTGTTGCCTAATTGGTAAACACACAAGTTATTTATCAAAACAACCAAGGTTCAATCCTTGCAAAGAACCTTTTTTATAAACAATTTCCAAAAATGTTTAAAAAAATTCCGAAAATTACAAAAAAAATAATAAAATTACGAAATTTAACAAAAAAATTGCTTAGTTGGACAACAAATGCTTATGTGGCATTAAATTGGATTATTTGGCATTGAGGTGGCATTAATGCCAAATGCCTCCTGTTAATATATATATATATATATATATATATATATATATATATATATATATATATATATATATATATATATATATATATATATATATATATATATATATATATATATATATATACATATATGTATATATATAGTCTCCGGTTCCATTGAGAAGGTTTTTATTTTGAGAAGATTGAGAAATCTTCGTTTGAGCAAATTGATTAATGTTTTTGATTTGATTCATAAGTAAACATCATTTTATGGTGAATCGAATCTATAAATCACAAATTTGATTCACAAATCATTGTTAAAATCGAGTTATGATGATGATTCATTAAATTTGTTCAGATGATTCAGTATTCTACATATATCGCAAAATCGAGAGATTTTTAATATTGATTCAATTTTTTTTTTACACATTTTGAATTTTAATCACATTAAAATGAGTTTGACGCTTGAAAAACATGAATCAAAGTTAAAAATATATCGTTTTTGAAAACCTTCTCAATCTTCTCAAAATAAAAACCTTCTCAATCGATCCGGATTATATATATATATATATATATATATATATATACTTGTGGTTTTTATTTTTAGGATTTAGTAGAACAAATATATACTAAAAAGTGATTAAAAGTTAAATGAAACGGTTAAGATCTATAATTGATGTTACCATAATCCATTAAATTGCTAAAAACATGTAAGTATTTTGATTTGTGGTTTTTATTTTCAGGATTTAGTTAAACAAATATATACAAAAAAGTTATTCAAAAAGTTAAATTAAACGGTTAAGAACTATAATTGATGTTACCATAATCCATAAAATGGCTAAAAGGAGGTAACTACTTTCTAACATTTTGTTCTAAACAATATTAATCATGAATTTCAGATTGGTTAGAATATATATTGCTACAAAGTCCAAGTTTACAAAATTGCATGGAAGATATTACCCAAGACATCGTTAATGAGGCATATTTCACTTGATGGGTAGCAATTACGAACCAACTCAATTATAAATATATCAAATTTGCATAAGTGTGATTGCATTGATTAAAAAAATATCTTTTCAGCATCTTTTCATACAGGGACAAAATGGTCGAATGTTAGAAGTACAAAAGAAGTGCCTCGACGATATCTTTAGGAAATTTATCGGATGTGAATGACCAAAGTAATCAACCTATGCCGTAATATGTGCCTGGATACAAAAGTAAGATATAACTTTCAGTTATATTTATAATAAGAATTTAGCTTGTATCAGGCAAGTAATAATATCAAATCAACGTATAAATTACGCACATGCTTAACACGAAAAGGGGAGTGAAGGTTTGTTTCAAAGCTATATTGTCAAAATCCAATACACATTAAAGTCACTTTTTCACAGATTCCCCTTAATACCTTCTAATTTGGCAGCAATGAATGAACATGCTTTTATCTAGTTGTTGGTTCTTTCTTGAGATTCTGTGTCATGGTATCACGTATGTTTCAGTACCATCATACATAATACATAGTATTAGAAAGCACACTCCATCCAAAATTAATATATATGATGAGTATCAATTATTATACCTTGCGTTGTTATGGGTCTTGCGGAGGAGACCAAAACAGTGACGAGAATTGTAAACCGTCGATGGGCGGGCATGTGTTATAATTTTACTTTTGATTATGTTGGTTAACGAAAAATTGTTACTCAAGTATGTTGTTTGTTTATTATTATTTAAAATATATTTATTTATGCGTGGTTGTATTTTTTGTTTTGATTATGTTCTTTAGCGGTTTTTTGGTTTCTAAAAATATGAGTTGTTTTTTTTAATTTTCTAAAATGATTGACGTACATGAAATTTTTTTTGACGTTTTTGTTATTTTAAAGTTTTTTGTAGATGTACCTTGGTCGTCTACCTGCGTTGGAGTTGTCGTATGTGAAACCGAGTTTTTTAAGGGCCGTGAAACATGGATATCATCAATCGGCCATGTAGCAGGAGTACATTGGCTATCTACTTCTATTACAGTTGCCCTTTGTTGATCATTATTTGAGGGTCGCGAAACATGGATATCATCAGTCTGCCATGTAACATGAGTACCTTGGCCATCTACCTTTATTGGAGTTCCCCTTTGTGGATTGTTATTTGAGGGTCATGAAACATGGTTATTATCTCGGGCATGTTATCACTATATTTGAATGTTATAAAACAATGAACCATATGAAAAAAACCTAATCCAAACATAAACTAATCCAAAAATGTGTGCTAAATTCAAACAATAAAAAATAATAATCACCATGATTTCATTTTCTCTTGTAGCTAATTCGGCATAGCTTAATGAATAATGAAAAATACTAAACACATTTGTATCAAGTCTGAAATATCTATTTTGTAATATGATATCATCAAACTTATTTCTGATTACAATCTAAGATACTAAAATCTTTTACATGCCAAAAGGTTCAAACATAGTGTTCACAGATAACTACCTCAACAATGCACACTGAACCCGTGACCGCTATGACCACCATCGCTGCCATTTTATTAGTGTATCTACATCACCTTTATTATAAGGTTAATTCAAGCTCTGAAATCACAAAAAAAGACATACTTTCTGATGGATCTGGACACACACCTTGTGTCAATGATATTTTGTATAATATTATTAAGCATGCGGAATTTACTTAGTAATACTTAGAAGACGGATTATATGATATATTGTATGTAAACACAGATTAAACACAAAACTTAAGCTCCAATATTATTAATGAATAATACGGGTGATCTTGCTTATCACTAGGGTTACACCTTGAAGCGTTTGTGAGTAATACGTAGGTAATTAGACAAGTACCTAAGACAATGACATAGGACCTCCTTTTATAATACAAGGAGTCCTTTACAAGATAAGTATAAAGCTAACAATATAGAATATATACAAGATCTATTCTATACTTATCTAAACATGTTTTCCTAACCATAAACTAATAGCAGTGGTAATAATGTTCCAGCAGTGGTAATACGTTTCCATTGCTAGTGTAATCCAAGCAGTGTGAACCACAACTATCCGTGGTAACAGATTATTCCCAACAATCCTCCCCTAAACTTATGATTTCTCTGCAAATCAATAAGTTTCTTCAATCTGCATCATCTTCAAGGATTTGGGGAATTCAATCAAACACTCTACTTCTTCCTTAACTTCTGAATAGCTCTAGAACATTGATCTTGAAGCCTATGTAACAATGCTCTGACCTTCTCATTGTCTTCATGAACTCTTATTGTTGTACATAACATCACTGTGAGAGTTCCAGCTCTGAGTGGATACTCTTTCTCAGCAAGCATGAATGCATCTACTCCATTTGCTGTAGAAACATGATGAACTTCACATGAGTCATAATAAAACCATTTAGTACCAGGACATGTACACGAGAATTTCTAGAAATCATCATTAACATCTAGTTCATAGAGTCTTCTAAGATTAATCCATACCTCTATCTCCTTCATATCTTTGAGATCTTGAGCATCAAACCTTTCTTGAACTAACTTCCATAATTTGTCAAGGTCATCTCTGTCAAAAGCTTTAATGAGATCTTCAAATGTCATGAATGATGAAGTTTCACCACCTAGCCTTGTGATCTTCCATGTTGAAGCAAAATTGCTAGCAGTGTAAACCTCCCAATCAATGATAGGATGTCTTACTTGCAGTGGTTCTGGATAAAAATCTTCTTCTACTATCATAATCATTCCAGTCAGTTGTTCTTCAGTGAATTTCTCAGTAGGAATTTCTTGTTCTTCAGCAACCTTAGTCTTCTTAATAGTCTGAGAATCACTTTCTTTGGCCTTTCTCTTCAATCCAGGAAACCTTCTTGCTTCTTCTTCAGAGCCCATTGAAATAAAATATTTATCATGTTTTTGAACTCTATAATAGATACCTTCAACTTGACTATCATGCATTCCTTTAAATTGATGCTTTTTCCAACCTCCAACATGACAACAATAAGTCTTCATGTATGAGATAATTTGTGCCTTGGTTGGTTGTCTTTGTTTCTTTTGACCCTTTCTGACTGTACTAATCACATCTTGAAGTGCTTGATTATTCTTCATTTGAATGAAATCCTTCAACTGAGTAGTTCTTTGATCTTCAGTTAAGGATGCATCAGCTACAAGGTCAATTGCCTTTTTCTTGATTATTGGATTATTAGCAATCAAGAACTCAATATCTTCTTCAGTAGGAACATAGCTAAACTCTGGAGTCTTCTCTCTAAGAATTGTAGGTTGAACAGTGGAAAGTGGATCTTCTATAAAATCTTCCATTCTACCCAGCCTTTTAGCCTCCATAAAGCTTACAATCTCCATTTCTTCAACCTTTTTCTTTTCAGCAACTTGTTCTCCAGTAATCTTTTCAGCAATTTCTCTATCAAGAGCAATCTGTGCTTGTTCTTTCTTTGAGATCTTTCTTCTTGTTTGCTCCTTGATTTGCATAACAGCTTTACCTTTTTCTATCTTCAGTTTATCAATTTCATCACTTGCAGTGGCAACATTATGTTCATCAGTGGGAATGTTTGGCTATGCAGTGGAAATTTGATCAGTGGTAAAATCAGTTGCAGTACAGAAAATATCTTGATCATCAAGTTGCTCTTCATGAGTATCAGCTTCCTTTGCACCTTCATCTTCAAAATCAATTTTCCTCCCCTGAGTTTCGGCACTTGTTTTCCTCCCCTGTTTGGGAGAATTACCCAAATCTTGATCAAAACTAGCTGAATCACCATCATTAGGTGAGGATGAAGATGAGATCACCAACTTTGCAGTTTTCTTGTACTTCTTCAACCCCTGCAACTCTTCCTTCAAGGACTGAATCTCCTCTTTTAAATGTTGAATATCCTTGGCATGCTATTTCTTGACATGTGCCAGGTCCTTCTGTAGAGATTCAACCTGCTTGGCTAACTTTGTACATAAAACCATCAATTCCAATTGTTTCCCACTGCCCTCATCACTTCCAACTGTGTTACCTGTTGGGAGAGGTGAATCATGGGGCATTGGCTCAGATTCCTCCCTAGATGGACTAGGTTGAAGTCTAGAACCACCACTGCTTGTTCCTAGACCAAAAGGTTCAGAAACATGCTGTGTTGTCATGAAAGAAGGTGGCTGTTTGCTCCTCCTCTCATAGGTGTGAGAAACAGGTGGAGTATAATCAATGTTTGGAATAGAGATTATGGGTGTGTTTTGTTCAATTGTAATCTTTGCAAGCATTTAAGGTAAGAGTGGTGTAAAAATCATGTTGCCATCTCTATTCATGTTTTGAAAAAATTTAGGCTTTAGGCAACTGATTTCATAAACATTAGTATGGGGTTGCAGTTGAAACTCATTTAGCACTGCTTGCACAAACCTTGGATACATTAAAAATTTTGTTGAACTCTTTACATTGCCAGTCATACTTGTAAAAATATAATTTGACCAGTTAAAAATCTTATCAGTGGCTAGACAAACCAAAGGGTAAGCCATGGTTGAACTAAATTGCTCATAAGATGTTTTCTTTGGACTGAGACAATGTAAAAGAGTATGTATCAAAAATCTCCATTGGGGACAAAAACCACTCTTTTTGAAAGTAGCCTTTTTGTAAGTGGTATCATACCCCATGGATGATAAAGTATCATGAATTTCGGGCATAGGCAATGTGATGAGACCATTGAGATCACCCAATTGGAGAACTCTCCTCAAGGATGCCTCAGTAACATCAATAGTTACCCCATCCATAGTGGCTCTTAGAGGATCCACTGTTTCATGTGTATCTCCATTCTCAAGTGTTATGGACTTAGCAGAAGTCCAAAACTGTTTGATTTGAGACATATAGATTGTGGGTTTTAAAAGCAAAGCATACCTTATATGAGAAGTATTGAGAAAGTCCACAATCTGATGAAAAACAGGGCCACTCTTCTCGTTTGAATTTTGTAGGTAGGCCACTAGGTTGTGCTCATCTGCAAATTTTAATGGTGCCATAGAAACTTTTGATGAAAAACGATATTATGTCAGTAATAATTGAAGGAATAACTAGCCAATTTAGAGAGAAAGATATATAGGGTTAGTGTTTAAGATTATTGCGCAAGAAAAACTATCTTTAGAAAGTTGTTATCTTAAGCGGATAAATAACAATATGGAAAGTAGATAATTTCCTTAAAATTTTAACCCTATATATATGGAAATCAGTGGTTACTTTCAACGGCTAGTAAAAAATAAGTTATTGACATAATCAGTTGTAACGGCTAGAACAACAGTGGTAAAATAACACTGTCAGTGGAAACTGTGAACTAGCAGTGGGTAATTTTTCACAAAAATTTTAAAGAGCAGTGGTAAATAAAATCATATAAAAACTAGACTGCTCTTATCATAGTTTTTAGCAAACTACCAGCTATCAACGGATTTGATATGTCTTTACCATGATCCGTTTGCTATGGACTAGCCAACTCTTAATCATAAAGAATATGGTGAGTTGATAACCATATAGATTTTGGTACACTATCAACCATAAACGGATTTGTCAAGTCTTTACCAGTAGCCTTTTGCTCTGGACTGGTTGATTCTTATGTGGATTAGACATGGTGAATCAATAACCATTTGTTGTGTATCTCAGTTATACACTTTTTAAGATCAACTCCCATCTAAGCTTGGTTATGTATCTGTATATGATAGGAATAACCAACTTGTGATTAACTAAAGTTACTTTTAACCAAACCATTACCCAAGAAAAATATCTTCCAAAGTCAACCCGATAATATCTATATTTACTCCTTAACCTACCAAAATAAGAAAAAAAGTAAATATACTCATTAATTAATCCTTTCAACCGACTTTGTCTATATAAGGAGGCTTGGCTTATTGTAATCTTCATCAAAGCATATTCAAACACACAAAATCCCTGAAAATAATCATGAGCAATCCTTCCAACACCATTGACATCTCCTCTGATTCAGAAGAAGAATATGTGATCGAGTCAGAGACTTCCTCAGAGGCATTAGGATGGGCTGGATACTTCCCAGCATGGGCTGGAAGCACTTCATCCAAGAAGTACACTAAAGAGACTGCCAAGCGAGTACCTGCTGCAAAGCCTGCACCATCTCTTGAGTTTTACTCCAGCTCATCAGATGATGATGAGACGAATGATGAGACCTATTCCATGGCCAAAGAATTGCCAAGAGCTCTTACAAAAGACCTGGAAACAGCTATCTCCAACATGAAGCAGATATCCATACCAACGAAGCCTGCAATGCTACCAAAGCCTCCTCCACAAGTTCTTGGTCTTCCTTGTCCAAGAATGCAATCCACCTTTGAGAACAAAAGGAAGAGAGCACAGAAAAACAAGCATGACTATGTGGGCAAAGGTAAGAAGCCAATGGAGTAGCTGATGTAGGGTGTGGGAATGTAGGAAGTTATCTTTTGTGTTGTGATTGTTGACTCTCTCTGTTGGATGTAATGACCCTTTTATTTGAATGAAATTTCTCTGTTTTCCATTCTCCTGTTTGAGAATAACTTATTTCCACTGGTTGCATTATAGTTCCCACTGTTAGACTTATTTCCTGTATAAAAGTGAGTGGTCAAATATAAATGCAAGCACTAAACAACCACATCTTGATTTAAACAAATACTCCTTCAATCCTGCATATCACACACAGAATCCAAACACTGAAAGCATTGTTGAGATTAGCAGTGGCTAGACAAATTAACTAGAAGTAGATGCAACAATTTTGCATGCAGTGGTTAGACCACACAGTCAACAAGTCCACTCCAAGTTATTAATCCGGCCACCAAAGTCAAAGACTTCATTTACTTCTCAACCACTTAAATCTTCCCCTCATTAACTTACTGAATCCAACTTAAACTTGTATTAAAGAACCAAGCACCCACAACCTTCTATTACACCAACACTTCTCTCTCTTAAAATATGTCAATAACAACTTTACCAAAAATCATCATGAGCAATTCAAACCCAATCAACATCTCCTCTGACAGTTCAATTTCATACAACATTTGGGATGATGAGGCTTGGCATTATGTGCTCAACAATCCAGGTAAGAAGAAGAAAGAGGTGTTTGAAGCAGTTTCATCAAGAAAAAGAACTCATGCAGATACTCATTCAAACCCTGTTGCTACTGATCCTTCTTCAACTCATCCAAAGCCACAAGAAGCTGTCATCATTGAAGATAGTGCAGACTCCAATGTAAGCTACATTTCTCCATGTACAAGCACAAAAAATGATACTGGGTCAAGGGTCTTGGATGTGCTTCCCCTTGCAAGAATGCTTCCATCAGGAGAACTGCCAATGCCTCCTTTTCCACCACTGTTGACAGCACCACCACAAGAGGGACCTTCATCATCCTCCCCACCTGTTAGAAAAGTGGTGATGGGACTAGCAAGCCCTAGAGTGTATAACTGGATTGATATGCGTTATGCACCTAAGGTGATGCCAACATGGGCCATTCCAAAGAAGCCATAGATGGTAGATGGTGGTTAAGTGGAGTATGGTTGGGGTAGGTTGTGAAGCTTTTGTTTAGAGTAGGATGTTGTTTTGTTGTTTTCAGTTGATGTAATGATGCTTGTGATCAGTATTCCATGGATGTATCTACTGCACTCAGTGTGCAGTTTTGTGAAATAATAATAATGATCCATGTTTTCCTTTATCATTAGTGTTCTTGCATCATACTTGATGTTCCATTAACTCTATTTTCAAAACTGACATACTGTCCATCATAATGTTGAAAATCTGAGAGATAGGACTTGTTGCCAGTCATGTGCCTTAAACACCCACTATGTATATCCTTGATATGATCTTTTTGTCCTTGGATGTTCCTGCACATAAGAGTAAAGAGTTAGTTTCTTTTGGGGACCCAAGCCATGTTTGACTTGGATCTGCCTCCTGTATCAATATAGTTAATGTTGGAATCACTCCTAAACCTCAATTCAAGTGTTAGTGATTCACATGTAATAGTTAGCTTATTATGGCCTTTATGTTTGTTATTAAGCTAAGGCTTATGTAGAAGGCCCATAAGCCTTGGCCCAAGTCCAATAAGGAAAGGAAGGGACTAGGAGTGTTGCCCTAGCTCCCTCTCCTATAAATACTCTTGTAATACCCTCACTTGAGGGTTGGTTGTTCTCTTTTCTATTTCACTCTTTGCTTTAACCTTTCTCTCATTATATCGTGTGTTTGGATAGGGGTTCAACCGATCCTCTCTTCATCTATTTCTTCTATTGATGCTTGTGTTACTAATATGGGAACCTTACAGTGGTATCATTCGCCATCTAGTTGGGTGAAACGGTTTGTTTTTTGTCTACTCGTAAGGTTTCACGTGTTTAACCTTTCTCACGCATAAAGCTTTCATTTTTACACTTTAAAATTCAAGATTCTTGTACTTTAAAGGTTATTTGGTGTTAAAGTTTAAGTTTTTGGCAAAAAGTTTCAAACTTTACGCGTGTAGAAGTGTTTTTAAGCTTGTTTTGAAACGTGTACTTCTTTCTACGCATAAGGTGAAAAAGAGTTTTGGATCATCAAGTTTTAAACTTTTTTATTATTTTAGTGATATTGAAGCTATTTCATCATAAAAATCAGGTTTATAAACACTTTTGGGCATAAAATCAGTTTTTGGTACTTTCTACTCGTAAGTAAACCCTAATCCTATGCATAAGGTTTCCTTGGTTTGATCTTCAGTGTTCTTGGTTTACTCAGTGTTTTTCTTGCTTGGATTAGCCTGAAAATACTTCGACTTTGGATATCGTTTACGCTGTGATAGTGTAAAGGATTTTTGGGTTAAAACCCTAGTTTTACGCATAAGCATAAAAGCTTACGAGTAAACATCTTACGCGTAAGCATTTTTTACGCATAAGCAAGTCTTACGGCTAAGAAAATATTACGCATAAGGTTCTTACTAATAAGTCTTTGGTTTACGCATAAGCTAAGGTTTCACCAAGTCTACGCGTAAGCTATTTTTACGCGTAAGTCTCATTGTTTCGCATAAGGTGGTGTTTTACGCGTAAGCTCTTTCTACGCATAAGCTGGTTTTCTATGCCTAAGCACTTCTTCAATAAACAAAGTTTCATTCGACTACAAAGATAAATCAACAACAAAAGTTATCAAAAAAAAAATTAGGGGAAGAGTTTTTGGCGGGAAAATTTGAGTAAAATTTAATTTTTAGGGGAGACTAAACGTTCAGTTTTTACGCGAGATTCAAATTTTGGTTTAACTGTGAAAATTTTGGTCAAAAATTCAAATTTTTGGGCTCAAATTCAATTTTTTCGGGTAAAATTTGGCGTCTAAATTGTCATATCTCAAAATTTTCTTACAACCTTAGAATTGAATTTTATATTGGATTTCAAATTTTGGAAGTCAAAATTTTTCAAAATTATTTTTGGAGGGAAAATTAGAAATTCACTATATCGACCTTCTGTGTGCTATATCGACTTCACACCTTTCTTTTTTCCTTAATTCTTCTGCAGGGGAGGGAGAGTGTATGAATCAATGGCACAAATGATTGTACAGAAGTCACATATCTCCACACCTTCCAACTACTGCTTACAACCTTCATCACCAAACCTTGCTACTGAAGATGCCGATCAATTTGTGGAATTGCAAGAAGGATTTCTGGTTCTGAGAAAGAAGATACACTCAATACTTAACAATTCCAAGCGTCAGACTTCATCAACTTCCCGAGATCCAGCAGTCGTGCAAGGTGAAAGAGTTGATGTTCAAAGGGTTGTTGCAATGCTCAGAGAGTCCTACAGTCGTGCAGCAGTCGTACATGGAAGGAATGCTCAAAGGGTTGTTGGGAATGTTGTGATTACTTCAACTGTCGGTAATACGGACAATGGGGTTACAACATTGGAAAAGCAGGATGACAGCAGCAGATCAGGGGAAGATATCATACCCATCTACGACACAGAACCCAACTTTGACAAAGAACAAATGGTTGAGGAAGGTATCTTACCCACCTATGACACTGACACAGAACAGATGGTCGAGGTACAATCTACTGTTGATCATATTCTTCCTACTGATACGAAACAACAAACTGAGCAACCTGATTTCAGTAATGAAAGAGAGGTTGACCAGTGTGTTGCACAATTTCCAGACAACTGTCTTATTTCTGAGCCCTTACTTGCAAACAATTCATCTGAAACGTCATATCAAACTCTTGAATCTGAAAACATTCTTCTCAAAAAGACCATTTCTCAGTTTCAAAAAGATTTTTCAAAACTTGAGGCTCATTGCATCTCTCTTGAACTTAAACTACAAAACAATGTTTTAAACTCAGAGCCAACAAGTAAATCTTTGAATGAACAAAGTAATCGTGTGGATACATTAGTTAAAGAAAATGAGCATTTAAAGGCTCAAATTCAAGCAAAGGGGCTTGCACATGTTGCTTTACAAAATACACTGAGAAGATTAACTGGCAAGAGTGTGGATATTAAGTTTACAAAACCAACAATCTTGGGGAAATTGTCTCTACAACCTATCAGAAATCAATCAGTAGTTAGACAACGAACTGCTTTTAAATCTGAACGTTCTAAATCTTCAAAACCACGGTTTGCCTCCCAAGTTATTGAGAATAATCATTCATCAAAACCAGTCACTCCACATTCCTGGCCTATGAAAAATGCTTCTGTTTCTGTTAAACATGTTGTAAGGTCACTAGTTTTACAAACACAAGTTATAAGAGAAGAGATGAAGGCGATTGAACAAGTAAACAAGCACACACACGAGATACTAAAGACGGTTTAGGCGTAAGATGTATGTGAAAGAAAAAACTTGAACCACCAACCCTCAAGCAAGGGTTATTACATGGTTTATATAGGCAAGGAGCTAGGGCAACACTCCCTCTCCTTCCCTATTCCTTATTGGGCTTGGGCCTAAGCTTATGGGCCTTCTACATAAGCTTGACCTTAAACAAACATAAAGGCCATAATAAAGCTACCTATTACATATGAAATATAAATACTTGATATACTGTTTAGGAGTGATTCCAACAATCTCCCCCTCAAGTATATATGAATGTAAACGGTGAAGGCGTTGATGTAATAGTAGCTCTGACGTCTTCTTACATTCTTCTTTCTTGTGAGATGAATTGCCTTGATTCGAACAATCTCCCCAGTGTAGAGAGATAGTTGTCTTTGAACGATTATGCTTTGACGTCATCTTTAACTTTGTTCTTTGATCATTGTTCTTTGTGGTGAAAGTGATAGTATGTAGTTGTCTGCATCAGTCGGCTTCTCAGGCCCGCTTCGCCGCTCCTGTCTCCACGTCATTCTTCAACATGCTCACACGCTCTTTGACGTTGGAATTCTATATCGATGAAGTTCTTTAAGTCTTTTAACTTTGTAGATTCTTTGGTTTGACGAAGAATCATTCTTGTTGTGTTGCATCCGAGTAGAACTTCTATTAGTGATGATGTTGGCGTGAGCATGAGAAGAATCAGCACGATCATCCCGCTCCGAGCTTCCATAAGAAGAAAACATTTCAAACGGTTAGTAATAAGCGGTTTCCGGCACTTACAAGTTTGAACTTCGAGAGTGTTAACAAAATAGTGTGAAAACACAACTCTAATTCTTACAAAGGCCGCTTCAACCGGAGTCCCACAAGTGAGATAACGCGATGTAATAGCAAGTACATCTACAGTTCAGATGAGTCGCCGAGGTACACCGGCATCACCACCATCTGTAGACCGTTTGAGACACACTCCGCAATCCCGGGAGTTACCGGCGACCTGCCGCCTGTTGTCGTGGTCTGTTTGATGTTGAACCCGCGGGGAGTTTCCATTCAATCACCGAGGATCACAGATGTGAACCTCTCATAAATGTTCTCGACAGATTGCTAAGATCTGTGAAGGACTCGATATGAACCACTGATAATCTTATTTGTCGATCATCAAGTGATTAAATGTCAAGTGTTCCTAAGAGATCTTTTGATGAATCTCGTGGCTCTAGACTCAATAGTGCGTTTTGGTTTTCCTGAGCGGAGACTAGGGAGAGGGTCTCCTTCTTCAATACCACTGTCTCTAAGAGAAAGCCAATATTACGTAGGGTTCCCTGTGAGAATGAAACAAGCTTCTGTTGAGAGAAACTTGAGTGGCTAAGAAGGTTTAGTGCATGCGCCACTGGGTCCATGACGACTTTAATCTTCAATACCGGTGTCACTAAGTGACAACCAGTAGCATATGAATTGAACCCTGTGCGCCTCCTAAGTTGAGTAATCTGGAGGGCTATTTCTTTTCACCCTTTACTTTACATTTCTTTTTGATTCTTCAACTCCTTCTTTCTTCGATTCTCATTTTCTCCTTTTTACAATCATTCCTAAGGACTTCTAACACTAACTAATGGTAGTGTCCTTGGGTAGATCCCTCCGGCTCTGGCGGATCATAGGACGGTTATTCCTAACCTTAGTCACCTTATAACTCCATGACTAACCTATGTTGCCATTAAGACCACTGTTTGACAAAAATCTCTCAAGTGGTTTGAAAATGAAAAACATGTTTGAACCACTGTGAGAGATGAGGTTTTGCATAAATACTCCCCCTCCACATGTGCTTAAGAGTTTTAATGGTTTAAATGCACAGTGAGGAAAGAGCGCGCACATTTTGAATTGATCCACTGGAGATAGACAATCCCCCGCGAGACACGGTTACGTTGCATAGTTAAAGAGTTACATTGTCCGCTTTTAGGTGACAACTAGCTCTAATAACTACCTTGAAGGTGTAGACAAACCTCGAAAGGTTGTCATACCCGTCAGAGTTCATGTCTACCAAGAGTGTTTCGAATGGTACTTTCTACTCAGACAAGTCCTTTGCGAGACACGTTTACATCACTAGCGAACTAGTTCGAAATTATTACCCATCCAGGACAAGTCTTTTCGAGTTACTAACAGTTTTAGTACCGTCAATTCGTTGGTTAAGTCTGAAGTACACAGATTCATTTGCATTTTGTACAACATATTTCTTATCACACAATTTTCTCCCCCTCAAAAATGGCATATAAAATGTTATTTTTGAACGGTTGAGAATAAATATGACCATTTCGAGTGTTGCGGGAAGATGACCACTATGAACAATTTGTGAACAAAGTTTTGAATCAAATACTCCCCCTCAACAAGTGATATAAACGGTTGAGGTTTTGAAAATCATACGGGGAAGTACTTGTGTTTTTGAGCAAAACCTTGAAAAATGAAAGGTTTGATAGGTTTTACTCAAAAATAAGAAGCTTTCGCTCCTTTTATAAGGATTGTGGCACTGAAGCGTACCACAGGGTCCTTTCTTGACAATTACGGGTTGTACACTGTTATGTGTGCACAAGCCATTCACATATTTAATCAAACATCCAAAATTAATATGAATGAAACAATTCAAGGAGTACTAGGAAGTGCAGTGATGTTCCCAGGAGTACGAACAGGGCGTTGATAGCCGGTAATGTTGATCCTGGGTCGACCACCAACAAAACTTTCCAACGTTCTGAACTGATCCCTTCTGAACAACCTTTCATCAATCATTGTGATGATTCGTCTCACATCCCTCCTGTCCTGAGAATTCCAGCGCTTAGGAGACCCAATTTTCTGGCGTACATCCTTCAACATGTACGCCAATCCGTCCCTAACCATCTTCAAGGTATGATCCCCGAATTTCTGAAGTTCACTACACGCCATTAAGCAGTTTCTTTGAAGTTCACTGCGGTAAACAACTCCGAAAGGTTTGCTGATGAGCGTGTATTGAGATAGTTGATTGATATCGAGAAGATCAAGCGTTGGAGGAGTGAGGTTGACACGCGTCTGATATGATTCAACAGCCAGCTGGATATCTTCTACACGTTCTTTGATCACGATGCGTCTAATGAAGATGAGAATTGACTTGATAAATTCTCGTTGAACTTCAGTCGAGAATTGTCTCATACGACCCTGTACTTTGGTAAGGTACATGTCTTCGATGTCGTTGAGGGAAAAATTCTCAAAGTCAGCTTCAGAGAATGCATAGTCCTATTCATCTTGTCGTTTGACTATGATATTCTTCAAGAAGGTGTATTCCCACTTAGACTTGAGATCAACGTGTTTGATGGCCACGATGTTCTTAGAACTGTTCACTGCGTGTTGAGACTTCTGAACCAGGCAGCTTCTGTAGTAGATTCTTCGGCGTTCAGGCCAATGATGAATCCCATACAATGCATCGCGGTCGTATTCTTGCACGTTGTCAGAAAACAAGCGATTTGCACGTTCCTCGATAGCTATGCAGTTTGAGTAAATAGCCGCTGGGAATGGAAGAGTCAACGATGTAGCGTATTTTCGTGAACCATCGCTACCGTGTAAAAGAAAATCCAGGTCTCTGTTGAAGAAATATCTGAAGGGAATCCTTGGTTCATCTGGTTGGCCAATGGTCGGTAGAGGTTTGGTCCAATCGGTGTAGTATGGAGCAAGGTTGTCAAGATCGGGATCCTACCTAAGATCGTTTTCGTCTTTGCAAGATCGTGATCGTAAGATCGGATCGGGATCTTAAGATCCTACTCTAATGTTATTTCTTAATAGTTTATGTAATTTTATACAAATCTACAAATTCTAATACATTATAACCATAAAATACTATGAATGTTTCATATAAATGTTGTCCTAAAGTATTATTATAAAATGTTTAAAGAGATTAACATGTTGTTTTTTGAATTCTACAAACAAACAACCCATAAATTTGTAGTTTTTTATTTTGTAATCCGAGAAAAGTAAGATCGGATCGGATTAGATCATAAGATCGTATGGTCAAGATCGGGATCCTATAAGATCTTAAGCTTGCAAAGATCCTATGTAGGATCTGGATCGTTTTTGCTTTGCAGTATCGTAAAATCGTAAGATCCTAAGATCAGGATCGGGATCCTGACAACTATGGTATGGAGGGTTGTCCCTTTTTGTGAAGTCAATGTTTGCTTCCGGGTTGAGCCAATCCATGTTGTTAGACATGGCTCGAGCGATGTTCTCAAGATGATATTCGACCTCGAGGGCGCTTTCAGAGCTGTCTTTTAGAAGTTGAAATGCTTCATTCTTGATTCGCTTCAACTCAGATTTCGTCATTTTCTTCACATGGAACTTTTCTTGCAAAAGTTTTGCGTGCTCCAATGTAGAACCGTCTACCAAGTATTGACCTTCATCAGGGTAGGGAGTTTGATTGACAAGTGTGGAGAACCATTCAAACTCTTCGATTTTATCTTCATCTAGCCATAATACGATTTCAGGCTGAGTCGTCTTCTTCTTCTTTTTGGAAGGCCTTGATCATGATTCTGGTTTATGCGCTTGTTTGGGTGAGGTGGGTTGTTGTAGGGGCTCAAGGACCTCTTCATCGTCACCACCCGTATACTCAAAGTAATCACCTGTTTTTTGAGTCAGGGGTGGTAACTCGGAATCGTCCGAGGTTTATCATAGAAGACCGAGGTGGAGGAGACTTTTGTTGAGAAGAAGTCCGTGGTGGAGGAGGTGGCATTGAAGAAGATTCACCGGGCATCGCTTCGACGCGTTTAGGTGCAGTAATCCTTGTCCTTATCATCGTCATCTCTTGGTCGTTTGGGTTGATCGGCTGACTCCTTGCATGATGAGCTGAGTTGAAAAGCAAGTAGATCTTCGAAAAATTTAGCTTCATCCGAAGTAAACGTTCCAGATCGCTTTGACATTTGCATCACTAGTTTAGCGATTAACTCAGATTCAGAGAGATCAGCTTCTTTGGCCATTGTATGTTTGACCAATGCGACGATGTTAGGGGTGAGTTGTCTAGAAAATACTTCTCTAGTCACACCGAGGACAGTGTCGAGAAGAAACTTGTGGGTATGATCTCTTGCTGTCTTCTCCAGTTCCTTTTGGACTTTAGGAACGATATCTTGAAGGTACTTTTGAGTGTAACCTTCAATCATTTCATCCAGTTCCTCTTTACGATGACCTTTCATGAATTCATGGATAAACTTCCTTTCTCCCTTCATCTTTTTATGCTCGTCATACAGATGCTGTATGTGATCAGCAAAGAAATTCAGCTTCTTGTTAAGCACGTCTTTCTTTCTAACTTGTATGACAGCTTTGGTAATCCGTTCATGAGCTTGAGAAATCCAAGATTTAGGTGGTTTCTTCACGGATTTTGATGATGATCTGGTTGATTTCTTTGATGGTGGTGGTGAGGAGTGAGATGAAGAGTCTGATGATGAGGAGACATAAGGCGACTCGGGGTCCTTAGGCGGTTCAGAAGTTTCCTTCTGTGAATGTGTGGGACTTCCCAGAAGCAACTTGTCATAATCATCTTCTTTATCTTTCTCAGACGTCTCAGTTTCAGGGTTCTCAAACTCATATTCGATAGTATCCTCCACAAGCTTTTGTTGTTGCAGAAGAGTGGTGGCACCAGATCCCTTATCGGGTCGATTAACCGCATCAGGATCTGGTGAGGAGTGGGCAGCACCACTTGATCCTCCGGGGCCACCCATTTGATCTTTAGCAAATTCTTCAGCCTTTTGAAGATGTCTAACGATTTTGAATTTCTTCTTGTAAGATTGATCCAGTTGCTCTTCATCTTCAGAGCTTGAACTTTGATCATAAGGCACAAGCACGGGAGTCTTCCCTTTGCCATGCTTAGCTTTTGGACTTGGAGGTTTCGGTACTGAAGGATTTTCATCTTTTGCAGTTTCAGAGTAGGTAATCTCTTCATCTGTGTCAGTAGCTTCAGAGTCCTCGTCCAAAAGCTTTCTTTGCGGTTCAGGTTTAGGGACTGTGATGGGGGTAGCTTCCTTAGATGGAACAGTCCTTTTAAGAGGAGGATTCCTCTTAGGAAACTTCCTTTGACTCTCAGTACTTACTGCGCTTCCTGCACTTGACTCTCAGTACTTACTGCGCTTCCTGCCTTGTCTAACTGCTTCCAGATACCTTTTGTACGTCTCGAGTTTCTGACATCTTCAGTTAGAAGGAAATCTGGCAACACAACACCTTGTTTCTTTGTAGACGATTCCTTGATTCCGACCGATAGAATAGGTTCCGTCAACATATCGTGATTGTCGGGGTCATTGAGCCTCTTGGGAATATCGGGATGAAGTCCAAGTGCTCTCTGGATCAACAATTTAGTATATCCGATGTAGGGAATCTTTGAGCCAAGTTTGTTGAGAAATGACATCATGTCATCCCAAATCAGAGCTTCGATAGCGATGTGTTTCATGTTGACCAATGCCCAAAATATTTGCAGTTCTATGAGCTTAGGATGCTCATAGCCACCGCCACCGACCAGAAACTTGAGACTTGGTGATGGTCATGTAGAGAGTTCTCCATGGTTGAGGAATACTCTTAAGCTCTACGTGAGAATGCTTGGTGATTACTCCTGTAGCCTCATCATAACCGATATTGATTAAGAATTGGAGAGTGAGCTCTTCAGCAGGTGTGGCATATAGTTTGGTTGGTTCGACTTCAGGAATTAGGAGAATAGCCCTTAAGTCAGCAGGTGTAATGGTGACTTGTTTGTGATTCAGAGTCACCATCACAGCAGTCCGTCCTTTGACCCTTTCCATGGTGTTCCAGAACTGTTGGATATAGATCTCGGGAAGCAGTTGCGAGTGAGTGAGCATATTACGATACGGATGAGTCCTCAGTATATCAATAGCAATTAAACACGAAGACTCTGAGCAAGTGAGGGTGTCAAAGTCAACACAGAGATTATTCTTTCCTATCTTCATTGGATAGCCATAAGGATAGATATCAGCAATGGAGAGAACATCAGGTGCATCCACATTCATTTGTTCAGCCATGTCGTGATCTGAAATAACATTAGCCAAAAGAACCAACATATCGAAAGACATAATGTTAGTCAACATAAGGTCTTATTGTCTAGTTATTGAATGTACAGTGTCAATGATTGTTACGAGTCCTAAGTCACTTGTATGTTCAATAGTCCAATGACGTCGTGAAATGTTTCGTGAGTTAGTTAACTTTAAGTTTTAAAGTTTATTTTATCACTTATTGTTCACAACATATCAAACGATTTAAGTTTATTAGTGACATTTTTGGATTCGTGATGATATGATTAGTTTATTTACAAGTTTGTACACGTAACAATTCATAACGAAGGTATGATCTCGGCTTATGCGTAGGATTGGTAAAGTTATGCGTAGATAGGAATGATATATGCGTAGGCGTAAACTTACGCGTAGGATCCTAACTTACGCGTAAGAAAAGGGGACCTTATGCGTAGAGCTTATGCGTAGGCATATATTAACCTTACACGTAAGGCTACTCGTAAGAGTTGACCTTATGCATAGAGGTCACTGTTTACGCATATCCTTCACAGGATACGCGTAGTCCCATATGTAGAACCTTATGCGTAGAAGCTACGCGTAAAACTAATCTTACGCATAACAAGCTACGCATAAGGTGATCCTTATGCGTAGAGTAACAACAGCCTTGATTCTGAATATTAAGTGTAGCAAGCCTGAAACAAAGCATCATATCATCAATGTTTAACACATAACATTCATTTTATGACAGATCAAAACACAATTGGACAGTTTAACAGTTATGCGTAGAAATCCTTACGCGTAGTTTAAAACCCTAAATCTACGCGTATGAAGTTTAGCCATGGAATTTGCACCAAAGTTTTTCTGGTATGTCATAGATGTTGTGAGAGTATATTGACCAAGTTTTAACACTTAGTTTGCAGTGAATCAAAAATACCCAAACTTAAGAACCTTAAACCCTAGTTTCTAATTCTGACACAATTAGTGTTTCTGGGTGGTTATAGAGCATGGAAATCATCAATTTATCATCATATAAACATTACACAACAACCTTTTTGACCAAAACACTTCTCATTTAAAAATACCCAATTCGACTCATAAACCCTAATTTCCAAAATTCATCAATTCGTGTTTCTGGGTGGGTTTTGATGGTTAGAATGGTATTAATGATGTATTAGGAACGTTTTGACACAAACCATTTCACCACAAACACACTCACACTGATTGTGTGTTCATACGCGTACGCGTAGAACACATAATCACTCACATCATTAGTTTTAGCCGTTGGTTTTTCATGAAAATCAAAGCCATTGTTTGTAATAACGTTTAGATAACGAAAACACTTACAATATGATGATCTAAAACACGGTTATGAATCTTGATTATTAGGCGTAGGATGAGATAGTTTTTGAGTAATAAATGTAAAGTGAAAGTTAGGTGGGAGGTTTTATTAAAATGATTTTAGGCATTTGGCAGTTTTGGTCCCTCCACCTTTTCCTTTTTCAAGCAAAGCCATTTAACTTCCATTTTGATTACCAAACGAAGCTTTTTAAGAAAGAAACTTTGACGACACTCCCCCTCGACTTAAGAAATAATGAAAGGTTATAAATTTAGTCCGAGGAGTGTCATTAACCTAGAAAATTCACCACCATTGTTAAATGAAACAACCGAGATATGGTAACATGCAAGTATACTGATGTTTTGAGACGGTTAAGTGAAAATTTTCTCCCCCTCAACACTTGATCGTAAAAAATACTGAATTTTGAAGGATTATAGTGTTGAAGGAAGAAATGTACTTGCCATGTTGAAAGATTTTAGATTAGAAGAATATTTTTGTTGTTTTATAAGATTTTATATTTTTGTATTTTGTTTTTGAAAAATTTATTTACAAAAGATGTTTTGGTGTTTGACAGGTTTTTAAGACTGTTTTAAGAGGTCATCCAATTCCTCTTGAGTCAAACACCTCATACCAATCCGGTGGACCAACTCATTAAACCTAGCGGGAGGCAAGGCTTTGGTGAGAAGATCGCCAATTGGTATTACTACCCACAAAGTATAATTCAACGGTACCCTGTTCCACGTGGTCCTTGATGAAATGATAGCGGAGATCGATGTGCTTTGATTTCGAGTGCGAACGAGTTGCACGAGATCGTAATGGCACTCCGATTGTCGCAGACATCGATTCGTCAAATACGTAACCATAGTCTTTGAGTTGTGTTCTCATCCAGATGACTTGAGCACAACACGCGGACATGGCTACATATTTTGCTTCGGTTGATGACAACATGTACAATCCTCGCTTCTTTGATTGCCAAGACACCGTTTATCACCAAGAAATTGTAAGAGCTCTGAATTACTTTTCCTTGAGTCTAAGCATCCTGCGTGATCGCGCTCTGAAAAGCGATTAGTTCAAAACCAGTAATCCTTGGATACCGATCCCCAAGTTAATGGTTCCCTTGATGTATCGGAGGATTCATTTAGCCTTAAAGAGGTGGGTTTCAGCTTGGTCGAGACCGATAACGGGAGCATAGATAAACGGCAAAGACAATATCAGGTCCGCTAGCTGTTAGATACATGAGGGACCCAATAATACTCGGTATTTTGGTAGGGTCAACCTAATTTCCCATGTAAATCAGCATCTAGCTTCTTGGTATGAGCCATTGGTGTGGCATAAGTGTCACAGGTTGTCATTCCAAATTTGTTTAACAATTCAAGGGCATATTTGGACTGACTCAAGAAAATACCACGGGTGATTGATGAACTTGCAGTCCTAGAAAGAATGTAAGTTCACCCATCATGGACATTTCAAAATTTTTCTTCATTAGTTTTGCAAAAGCGGTTGAAAATTTATTATGTGTAGACCCAAAAATGATGTCATCCACGTAAATTTGAACAATTAAGATATGTTCCCCGTGATATTGTATAAAAAGAGTTGGGTCAACCGAGCCTTTGGTGAAATTATTGGCAATGAGGAAAGATGATAGCTTATCGTACCATGCCCGAGGGGCTTGTTTGAGACCATAAAGAGCTTTGTTCAGTTTGTAGATATTGTTCGGGAACTCAGGATCAATGAATCCATCCGGTTGGTGACATAAGACCATTTCTTTAAGTTCTCCATTGAGAAACGCAGTTTTGACATCCATATGATAGACCGTCATATTCATATGAGCCGCGAACGCTAGAAATATCCGAACCGCCTCAAGACGAGCAACCGGAGCAAAAGATTCTTCAAAGTCTATTCCCTCTTCCTCACGATAACCCTTAGCAACTAGTCGTGACTTGTTTCGGATAACGTTCCTTCAAAGATCCAATTTGTTTTTCCAAATCCATTTTAGACCAATGACGTAGACCCTCGTTGGTCTTTCAACCGTTCCCATACTTCAAGACGTTTGAATTGGTTGAGTTCTTCTTGCATGGATTCAATCCACTTGTCTTTTGTCATTGCGTCTTTAATGTTTTTAGGTTCAGATTGGCAGACAGTGAGTGCATAAATGCGATGTTCACCATCTGTGAAGACGCTTGTCTCGTAACGACCGGTTGATTTGGGTTGCCAATAATGTTAGCCAGAGGATGGTCTTTTGTCCATCTATGTGTAGAGGGTTGATGTTGGTATACATTGTGCAGATTTTGAGGATTCAAATGGTTTGTTGAAGATTCCGCGACATCTGGTGCAGCAGTCTCATTAGCAAACGGGTTGAAGAACGCATTTGGATCAAAATCTGCAGTTGGGGGTACTTCATTCGTAATATCATCACCGGTTCATCATTGTTGGAAGCGGTGTGTTCAACTGTTGTGTTGGAGTCAACTGGTGTAGGTGCATCTGCAACAGTAGTTGTTGTAGCAGGTGTATCGTGTATAGAGTATTATCGTTGTGCGTGGAAACAGCGGATACACCGAGCACGTTCATCAATATCGTCCACGAACAGAGGAGCAAATAACCTTTCCATTTGTTGACGAGTTAGCGGGGGCTTTGTTCACCTGATGATGGGGGTTGAGGGAAGTTTAACGGTTGTGACCGGGTTCTAAGTGTTATACTCGGCCATTGCCGTGAGTTCATCAAAATGAGCATGAATCGCTTCCATCACCGCTTTGTACGACGATTCCAGATCCGAAAACCTTTAGAATTATCACAATATCCAATAAAGACTCCAATGTCGGCTTTGGCTTTGAGCTTTCCAAAATCATCACGATCATTATTTGGATAGCAAAGAGATCCAAATACATGAAAGTGTTTGAGATTCGGTTTATGGTTGTGGACAAGCTCGAAAGGTGTTTTGTTGTGGCGTTTTGTGATCCTAGAACGGTTTTGAGTGTAGCATGCAGTAGATACGGCTTCTGCCCATAAGTAATCTGGAAGTTTAGCATTGATTAACATTGTTCTTGCAGCTTCCACTAACGTTCGGTTTCGTCTTTCAACAACTCCATTTTGTTCAGGTGTACGTGCAATAGATGTTTGATGCTGAATTCCCACTTTCTCATAAAAATCACGAAGGATTTGGTTAACAAATTCAGTTCCTTTGTCTGTCCGAATTAGCCTGACGGTGTTGCGGAGCTGAATCTGTATTTTTGTGAGAAAGGTGATGATCATTTGTGGAGCTTGGTCTTTGCAACGAAGAAAGTAGACCCAAGTCCATCGTGAGTAGTCATCAACAATTACTAAGATGTAGCGTTTGCCATTAATCGTTTGCACACGCATCGGGCCACACAAGTCCATGTGAAGAAGATGTAGCACATGCTGAGAGCTGTGTTCCACCTTTGAAGGAAAATGAGCACGAGTGCTTTTCCCTTGTTCACAGGCTGAGCAAAGGTGATCTTTTGAATATCGGAATCGTGGGAGACCTTCAACTAGTTTGTGTCGAGCAAGGTTGGTGATGGTTTGAAAGTTTAGATGTGAGAGTCGACGGTGCCATAGCCAAGATTTTGTAGATGTTGCCTTTGAAAGTAAGCAGATGGGAGATGAAGCAACCATGTCTTGCATAGAGATAGTGTAGAGACTAGAATTACGCGAGCCAGACATAAGGTCATTTCCTTGTAGATCACGAATGAAACAAGTTTTCTCCCCGAAAAGCAACTTCCAAATCTCCATCACAAAATTGACCAACTGAAAACAGATTGTGACCGAGGCCTTCCACATAGTAAACCCCTGCGATTTCGATGTTCCCATTGACATAATCTCCGTAGCCCATGATAGCTGCGAAGTGATCATTCCCGAACCTGAAAGTGCCAATGAACTTTGCAATAAAGTTTGATAACAGTTTAAGGTTGCCTATCATGTGTCGGGAACATCCGCTATCAACAATCCAGAGAATGATCTCAGACACCGTATTACAATGCATCGACACAGATGGAATAGAAGTAGATGTGGAACCCAAATGTTAGAGGGTTCCAAGTATATATTAGACATACACACATTAATAACTTTAGGCATCCATTTAAATCCTAGTGTGTTATATATCCATTTCTGCCATTTATAACTACTCTTTGCTTTAGTCTTAGTGAATGCACTAGGTGGTACTACATTCTGAGGAGGTGAAACTGGAGCTACAGTGACAAAGAAAGTTTGCCTTAGAATCTATAGAAGGCGGTCTACCAAGCACAGCCTTAGAATGATTAGTGGGCCTAGAGGTATTCCGATTCTTAGGATTCCGTAATCGAGAGATTATAACTTTAGAAACACATTTGTCATGACAATCAGAATTCATACTCTTTCGACAAATATCACAAGGTGCATCAGACTGAATATCAAAAGTACTTAACGGTTTAGCATTCGTTACATCACTATTTCTATTACATTTGCCAGACGCAACATCTATAGTGGAAGCAACATGAGTCTTATTCAGAGTCCTAGGGTGTTCTTCTACTTTAGCATTCCTTATTGATCTTTTCTTAGGTCGCAACTTCCTATTCTTCGATTGAGTGCTCCTAGGCTGTGAAGTGCGGACGTTTGGAAAAGACGCAACTATTCCTGTTTCAGTAGAGGGAAACACATTAGCAACTTGTGATTTGGCAGTAGGGATTCTAGGTTCACGATTACTAAGTGTGACTGGTGCTATTCTCTTAATCACGGTAGGCGGAAGTTGTTCATACTTTCCTAACATTTCTCTTAACTTAGAGATAGTGTGAATCAAATCTTGATTTTCAGAACGAATGTTACCAAAGAAAATTTATGACTTCTCTAGTGTAAGCAAGATAATGATCAAGTTCGTTGATGCTTCATGACGAAGTCTTATTGAGTAAATCAAATATGACACCATATTCCTGTTTAACTTTTACAAGTTCTTGTTCATATTTTGATATTTGACTTTTCAAAGACACGTTTTGATCATCCAGTTGCTCAATTTTGGTATCAAAAGATTTTGTTTGCAACTGAGCGATTTTCTGTTGAAACCGAAGTTGTTGATTGTGAATATCTTTTTCACACCAATTAAGACGACGTTTTGCATAGGAAAGTTCGGTAAGCAATCGTTCATTTTCAACTTTTAAAGACTCGATTTGAAGCATCTTATCAGTATTCTCAATAGTTACCACAGAGTCAACATTATCAGCAGAGATATAATCAAATGCATATGGCAACGAATAGAGTAACACAACATTTTGGATATCAAAGACAGATAACATCGCTCAAGAGTCGATCAACATCTTTTTTCAACATTTTCTTTTTACGTTTAGTATTAGAAATAGATGTTTCAGCTTTTCTAAAACGACCTTCATTACTCCAAGTTCCTTATGAAAATCCTTTTCCTAAGCTAATGCACAACTTTTCAAGTTTTAACATTAGGTAAAAGATTTTTCTAAA
This sequence comes from Chrysanthemum makinoi, assembly GCA_910596185.1. NCBI lineage: Eukaryota > Viridiplantae > Streptophyta > Magnoliopsida > Asterales > Asteraceae > Chrysanthemum > Chrysanthemum makinoi. The sequence goes on from OU343220.1 coordinate 58,343,636, forward strand.
AATGTCTCTTTGTTCTCGCCAGAGGCGATTGAAAATGTTCAATTTGATTTCGTAACGATATTCTATCTCATGTTGTAAAATTTTGAGGTCAGCCATGAAAATGTCAAAATATCGAAGAATATTTCGATTTTCGGTTTTGAGTTTACTTCACTGATGGAAGGTAAAGGACCATAAGTTTGTGCATAATCTGCTTTGGGATTAACATTAGAAGACTCGTGTGTTTTGATGATAACCCTTGGTGTGTTAGAAGAATCCGCTGGTGTGACGAAAGTGACCGCTTTTTTATAATTAAAAGGTTTGTTGTAAACAACGTTTTTTAATTTTGATCGACTCTCGCCTTCTGCGTGATCTAATTCCTCTTGACGATGGTATTCAACAACACTCATAACAAGATTATCAATTTTGTATTCTGACCGAAACTTCGTGATTTTGTTTGAATGTTTTGGTTGAAAGCTTTGGTTTGTAATCGCAGATTTGGTCCATATCCATTTGGATTGGGTTTTAAGGTAAACTTTTCAATAGCTGCATCGATTCACCATGTTTGTAAACAAATGCTTTAAACTCTTTAAGTTTGTTTTGCAAGCCGATAATTTCTTCAAGAAGGTCATCCACCCGATTCGTTGAATGCTTTTTGTATGCGGAGAACTGTTTTTGACAAGTTAACAACTCAGCCTTAGCTTTTTGATTTTCCAAGGTGAGAGCGTTAATTTGCTTTTTATGTTCATGTTTTCAGTTGTTCTAATTCGCATAACAAAGCATTCTTCGAGGCGGCTAGATCACGCATCTGCTCTCTAAATATTTTTCGCTTTGATGAGATTTTGCAAAGCGCTTCAAAACCTTTTCACGGTTTTCTTGAGTTTTGAAAAAGTTGAGTTGCATTTTTAAGCATTCAAAATCCTTGGTTAACAGTGCATTTTTGCTTTTTAAGTCCTTGTTTAATGCATAACATTCCTCCATTTTGATTTTATGGTCTTGAATTAACCGAGCAAAATCTGGATGAGGCAACAGATCATCTTGTTCAACGTGAGTCTCAACATGATCATTCTTTAGATCCTCAAGTACAACCATGGAGTCAATTTGATTATCAAAGGAAACCGTAAGGTCATCTTGATCGTCAAATGTAACTACAGGGTTAAATTGAAAATCATCAGAAGGAGATGTAGATGACTCATGTTGAACATCCCGATCCGCCGGATTCGTGATTTTGGCGGAGATATGAGTTCAGATATGATGATGGTTTGTTCGGGTACCTGAGACAAGCCATCAGTGTCATACACTGGGCCTGTTTCACTCATGTGTAACTCTTGCATATTAGCCATCAACATAACAACTGCATTGGCCTGTAAGTCCTCCATATCATCATATGAGTCAAGATCCGCCATAAAGCTCGTTTTGTTTGTGAGAGATCCACCAGCTTCATCCTTAAGAGCCAAAAGAAGAGCCTCTTTGAAATAAGCACTGCCCCTAGTCCTTGGCTTTGGGCATGCATTAGCCAGTGTCCCTTCTCATTGCAGTTGTAGCATCGAAGACCATTCAACCCATTCTGTGCATTTCCCTGTTCTACCACTTGAGCTCTGTTGTTATTTCTACCCATAGCATTAAACCCTTGACCACCTCTCATTTGACGACCATAACCACGATTCTAAACTTCAACGCGTCCATTGTTCACAACAGCCTGATTACGTGTATTGGATGAGGAACGAATACGATTGTTGGATTTGTTTGTATAACGGCTAAAAGCATTAGCAATCATAATAAACCCCTGTTGCAATGCTTCGAACGGATCGGATTCCTCATTGGGTTGACTATGAAGTGCTTGATCATTGTTGTTGTTGTAAGGAACCAATTGATTTTGTTGAGGTTGTTGTGATTGATCGTTTGGTGTGACTGAGGCAGTTGGTTGAGTTGCTTGTTGAGGAGGATAACTTTGTTGAGCATATAGGGCAAGTTGTTGAATTTTCCGGATGTGTAGGTTGAGCAATTTGAGCACGGAGAATCCTTTCCCGATCAACTTCCTTCTCATGAGGCTTCAAGTAATCGTACAACAATCCATAAGTAGAATGATGCATATTCTTCGCTTGACGGAGAAAAATGACATACTTCTCCCATTCAGGACCAAGACTACTCAGGAACTTAGTATTCACTGAAATTCTTGGCATGATGATGTTGTGTTTATCCAAATCATTGATGATGTCTGAAAATCGATGATGATAGGACTCTAGTGTCTCTCCAGTTTCAATCATGAAGTGTTCATAAGCCAAGTAAATTTTGGATTCCAAATCCTCCCGATTGAGTACAGATCCTTCCATAAGAAGACGAATATGATCCCACATTTTTGTGCGTCTTTTGAGCATCAACACTACGAAGAATTGGGTTTGGTAATCCTAAGAGGATGTATTCCATTGCAAGTTCATCAGCTTCATAGTGTAGAAGTTCTATAGCATTAAGATCTGCAAAAAGAGCAATGTTGGTTTATTCATCTCTTGGTGGAACAGCAGTTGGATATCCGGGTACAATAACAGTAGGCATCTCAAATGGACCTTCCAAGATAACCTTTTTTAAGAACTTTCCATGTGGCTTCTTCAGATCACAAAACCTGAAGAACCTTATAACCCATTGATCGTAGTTTCCTGGAGTGAGCATTGGAGGTCTATCAAGTGATCCAGCTTCATGGATTGATTGTTGGATGCTTAAAGCTTCACACATCTTTGCAAACCAAGTGGGTTCCTTCATAGTGTTCCTTGATGGATGTTGATTGAATTCATTAGTGTAGGGTTGAACTTGAAGACTTGGTGGTGGTTGAACCATTTGTGGTGGAGGAATTGCTCCAAGTTGTGGAGTATGTTGTTGATTAAATTGTTGTTGATAAATTGCTTGTTGTTGATTCCATTGTTGATGTTGAGGACTAAGTTGTTGTTGTCGTTGAGGATAGGTGTAAGGGAAATAGTTAGAGTATGGAGGTTGAGACATGTTGATAAACTTGTGTGGTAAAAATGGATCTTTGTAGTCGAATGAACCTTTGTTGATGAAGTGTCCTTAGGCGTAGAAAAGACAAGAAACCAAGTAGCACTTATGCGTAAAAACACCAAAAGTTACGCGTAACAATAAGGAGTTACGCGTAGATTTTAGCTTACGCGTAAGTAGGAAAAACACTAAAGTTATGCGTAGACAAAAGTTAGGCGTAGAAAGTTAGGCGTAGGATTACCTTATGCGTAGACCTAAGTTTACGCGTAAAGTGAATCTTATGAGTAGGATTTCTACGCCGTAGCTTATGCTTATGCGTAAGTTTAGGGTTTTTTCCAAATGATCTTTTACACTATCACAGTGCAAAAGATATCCAAAGTCGACGTATTTTCAGACTTATCCAAGTAAGAAAACACGGAATAAACCACGAAAATGAAGATCAAACCAAGGAAAATCTTACGCGTAATTTTAGGGTTTCAATACACGTAGGATTACTCGTAATTTTGATTTTGCCCAAATGTGTTTCTAAACCAGATTTTTGTTATGGAATAGCTTCAATAGTACCAAAAGAACACAAAAGTGTGAAACTTGATGTACCAAAACGGCTAAACGGGTTACGCGTAGAACGACACCCAAGAACAAAAACAAGCTTAAAAACGTATATCCACGCGTAAAGGTTGAAACTTTTTGCCAAAAACAAGTATTTTAACACCTTAAAACGTTGAAAGTACAAGAATCTTGGATTAAAAAGTGTAAAAAACAAGTTTTTAAGCGAACCAAAGTAAGCCTTATCTTTACGCGTAAGACCCAAAACCAAAAAAAACTTCAAAAAACAAAGTGTACACCCAACTATTTGGCGATTGATACCACTGTAAGGTCACTAGTTTTACAAACACAAGTTATAAGAGAAGAGATGAAGGCGATTGAACAAGTAAACAAGCACACACACGAGATACTAAAGACGGTTTAGGCGTAAGATGTATGTGAAAGAAAAAACTTGAACCACCAACCCTCAAGCAAGGGTTATTACATGGTTTATATAGGCAAGGAGCTAGGGCAACACTCCCTCTCCTTCCCTATTCCTTATTGGGCTTGGGCCTAAGCTTATGGGCCTTCTACATAAGCTTGACCTTAAACAAACATAAAGGCCATAATAAAGCTACCTATTACATATGAAATATAAATACTTGATATACTGTTTAGGAGTGATTCCAACACATGTTTCTATTAAATCTGTTTCTGTTAAACCTCTACAAGTAGTTGCACCTGGCCCGTCTAGGATTAGTTCGAACACAATGTCTAAACCGAGCATCAAAATTTAATATTCATATGATACTAATGACTTGCACAAGAACTATGATCTAGAAAAGGATAGGAAAAGGGCTCTACTCCAAAAAGATGGAATCTTAGGTTCACGACCTAGTGTATCACCTTCGGGTGTATTACTGAACACTGCTTGTAGTAGCAAACCAAAACCTAAGTTAACTCAAACAGTAAGAAATAAACCCGTTGATCTAAACGTAAAATTTTAGAAACCTAATAGGTGGATCAATATAGGACGCAGACTCTTCCCAAAAGAAGTTTCAACATCCCTTAGATCTAACCTTAGATGGATACCAACGGGTAGAGTTTTCAAAACCGTTGGTCTTAGGTGGATTCCCACAGGCAAGATACTAAGTAGTTGCACCATAACAAGTGTGGAACCCTCTACATCCATCCCTGAGGTAGGAAAGGAAATCATCAAAATAGCATGTTCAGGTGTCAAGAAGATAATTGACACTACATCTTTATGCCTCTAACATCTGGAACCTAGTTACACTTGGGGATCCATGTTTCTTCTTTCTTGCGCCCTTCTATTTGCTATACAGGTACAACAGCAATGGCTCCTACTGCAAAACAGCTTAGGACCCGTTTTTCACCATCTAAAATTTACTGATCCATCAGCTGCTCCACCATTGTACTTAATCGTCAAGAATTGGAAACATTGCTTGCTCATCTGGTTAAAGATTCGCCTAAAGTCGTGCTTCGATGTATCGAATGTTTCCGCTGCACAACCTGATAATACTCTAATTACTGATACATCTGAATCTACAACAACAACCGTTACTGTAGCTGCACCTCCAATCGAATCTCTGAAAACCGAAGAACAAAGTGTTTCCTACAACAATGTCACAGCTGATGATCAACATAATGAACAGAGAAGTTTTATCAGTAGTTGATTCTCATGAGATATTTATGGTACTTCACACTTGTTCGATTAATTGAACATACATGGTTTTACTGTCTCCTTATACATGGTTTTGCTGTCTTCAATTCATCATCAACATACGTGGTGTATGATTCTGAATCATTGAAAACATCGAGGGGGAGAGAGTGTGTAGGTGGTCATTGCTTCCTTGTTCTACTACATGATTCTTTGCGAAAACCGAATGCCTTCTTGAATTTCTTCAATTAGGGGGAAGAAATAAGACGATCTGTGGCTCAAACGTCTCACTTTGGTGTTATCGTCTCAATTTCACGGGTGATCTTGTGTGAAGTTACCCAAATATGATGTTATGATGCCTCATACACGGTCTTGGTATCGAGTTATTCATATTCACAGGTGATTAGTATTCCGAAAGACCACAACATTCAGGGGAAAGTCGAATCATTTTGTCTTTCGTGGTTTGTTTGGTGTGATGCGTCTACATACATGAGAAGATCTTGTTGATATCTGGCATGTTACCCTCGAACGGATCTTCCGCAATTAGTCAGATTTTCTTTGTGTGGTTTACTGCTCATCTACAAATTCCGCTGCATACTGAAACCTTCAAAAGTTAGAGGAAATGTAGACTTCATCAAAGTTTCAAATATACATGGTGTATGATTTTGAATCGTTGTCTTCAATTCATCATCAACATACGTGGTGTATGATTCTGAATCATTGAAAGCATCGAGGGGGAGAGAGTGTGTAGGTGGTCATTGCTTCCTTGTTCTACTACATGCTTCTTTGCGAAAACCCAATGCCTTCTTGAATTTCTTCAATTAGGGGGAAGAAATAAGACGATCTGTGGCTCAAACATATCACTTTGGTGTTATCGTCTCAATTTCACGGGTGATCTTGTGTGAAGTTACCCAAATATGATGTTATGATGCCTCATACACGCTCTTGGTATCGAGTTATTGCATATTCACAGGTGATTAGTATTCCGAAAGACCACAACATTCATGGGAAAGTCGTATCATTTTGTATTTTGTGGTTTGTTTGGTGTGATGCATCTACATACATGAGAAGATCTTGTTGATATCTGGCATGTTACCCTCGAACAGATCTTCCGCAATTAGTCAGATTTTCTTTGTGTGGTTTACTGCTCATCTACAAATTCTGCTGCATACTGAAACCTTCAAAAGTTAGAGGAAATGTAGACTTCATCAAAGTTTCAAATATGCTAAAGACAGTTGTCAGTTTGGGGGGAAGCTAATTCTGAAAACTTCTTCATAATGGCTTCTGAGCATAACAGCTTGGAACCCGGTCACAACCGTTTAAACTTCCCTCAAACCCCATCATCAGATGAACCAAGCCCCCAGCTTACTCGTCAACAAATGGAAAAGCTATTTTCTCCACTGTTTAGTGATGACATTGATGAACGTGCTCCAGGTGTATCCGATGTTTCCGCTGCTCAACCTGATCATACTCTTATACCTGATACACCTGCTACAACAACTACGGTTGAAGAAGCACCACCAGTTGACTCTACAACAACATTTGAACAAACTGCATCCAACAACGATGAACCAGCTGATGATGTTCTTAATGATGTACCCCCACCTGCAGATTTTGATCCAAATGCGTTCTTTAACCCGTTTGCTAATGAAACTGCTGCACCTGATATTGCGGAATCATCTACAAGCCATTTGAATCCTCAGAATCTGCACAATGTATACCAACATCAACCCTCTACACATCGTTGGACAAAAGACCATCCTCTAGAGAATATTATTGGCAACCCGAATCAACCAGTCGTTACGAGACAACGTCTTCACACAGATGGTGAACATTGCATTTATGCACTCACTATCTGCTAATCTGAGCCTAAAAACATTAACGACGCTATGACAAAAGACAACTAGATTGAATCCATGCAAGAAGAACTCAACCAATTCAAACGTCTTGAAGTATGGGAACTAGTTGAAAGACCAACAGGAGTCTACGTCATTGGTCTCAAATGGATTTGGAAAAACAAATTGGATACTGAAGGGAACGTAATCAGAAACAAGTCACGTCTGGTGGCTAAGGTTTATAGACAGGAAGAGGGTATTGACTTTGAAGAATCATTTGCTCCGGTTGCTCATCTTGAGGCTGTTCGGATTTTTCTCGCGTTCGCAGCTCATATGAATATAATGGTCTTTCAGATGGACGTCAAAACTGATTTTCTGAATGGTTAACTGAAAGAAACGGTTTATGTCAGCCAACCAGAAGGATTCGTTGATCTCGAGTTCCCAAACAATGTCTACAAACTGAACAAAGCTCTGTACGGACTCAAACAAGCTCCTCGGGCGTCGTACGATAAGTTATCATCCTTCCTCATTGCCAATAATTTCACCAAAGGTTCGGTTGACCCAACTCTTTTCATACAATATCACGGGGCACACATCTTAATTGTTCAAATTTACGTGGATGACATCATTTTTGGGTCAACACATAAAAAGTACTCAATCGCTTTTGCAAAACTAATGAAGAAACATTTTGAAATGTCAATGATGGGTGAACTTACGTTCTTTCTAGGACTACAAGTTCATCAATCACCCCGTGGTATTTTCTTGAGTCAGTCCAAATATGCCCTTGAATTGTTAAACAAATTTGGAATGCAAAACTGTGACACCTATGCCACACCAATGGCTCATACCAAGAAGTTAGACGCTGATTTACATGGGAAATTGGTGGACCCTACCAAATACCGTAGTAACATTGGGTCTCTCATGTATCTAACAGCTAGCAGGCCTGATATTGTTTTTGCCGTATATCTCTGCTCCCGTTATCAGTCAAGACCAACTGAAACCCACCTCTCTGAGGCTAAAAGAATCCTATGATACATCAAGGGAACCATTAACTTAGGGATCCGTATCCGAAGGATTCGGTTTTGAACTAATAGCTTTTTCAGATGCCGATCACGCAGATGCTTAGATTCACGGAAAAGTACTTCAGAGCATTACAATTTCTTAGTGATAAACGGTGTCATGGCAATCGAAGAAGCAGGATTGTACATCGCTGTCCTCAACAGAAGCAGAATATGTTGCCATGTCGGCGTGTTGTGCTCAAGTCATTTGGATGAGAACACAACTCAAAGACTATGGTTAAGTATTTGACAGAATCCCGATGTACTGCGACAATCGAAGTGCTATTGCGATCTCGGGCAACTCTGTTCAACATTCGAAATCAAAGCACATCGATCTTCGATATCATTTCATCAAGGAGCACGTGGAACAGGGTACAGTTGAATTATACTTTGTGGGTACAGAATACCAATTGGCAGATCTCCTCACCAAAGCCTTAGCTCCTGCTAGGTTTAATGAGTTGGTCCACCAGATTGGTATGCGGTGTTTGACTCAAGAGGAACTGGATGAACTCTTAAAACATTCTTAAAAATGAGTCAAATACCAAAACCTCTTTTATAAATAAATTTTCAAAAACGAAATAAAAAATTATAAAATCTGATAAAATACAAAAATATTCTTCTATCTATATTTCTCTTAACATGACAAGTACAAATCTTCCGTCAACACTGTGTTCTTTCAAGCTTTTCACAATTTTCACGAACAAGTGTTGAGGGGGAGAAAGTTAATATTTTTCAATTCCATAAAACCTTGTACTTGCATGTTTCCAAAAATATGTTGTTTCTTCTAAAATGGTGGAGTCGTTTCTTGTCAAATACTCTCCTCGGACTCAAATGTTTTTAAAATTCATTATTTCAAAAGTCGAGGGGGAGTATCGTTAAGTTTCTTGCTTACAAGTATTTTGTCTAACCTAAACGGAAGTAAAAGGATCTTGGTTGGAACCACTTCATGTGCATTTACTCCTAAACCACCAAGATCAAATGGCCCAAATAAAATCTTCAAAATACGTTCAAGCCGTTCATAATCTGTAAGTTCTAAATTGTTTTGATCAAGATTCTAAACAAGGATTTCAAAAATCTTTCAAATCCAACGGTTAAAACTCTTTAAAACTAATTTTGGAAAACTGTTCACTCGAACGAATTGGGTGTTTATGCATAAAAGTGTTTGGATTGAAATGAGTTATGTTAAAACTTTCTTAGTGTCTATTAAACTTGTTTCAATCGTCCACAACCATCCAGAATCTTAAATTTCACTAATATGAATTCTAGTGTTCTTGCGCTCATTTAGGGTTTTTCTATTCTGTGATATGTTTTTTATGTGGTCAAGAAAGTGTTAGAATAAGTTTATATGCATGCTTTGAACCTTTAAATTATCCTAGAAACATCTAAACTGTAAGAAATTAAGTTTTAGGTTTTTAGGGTTCATCTCCAATGAATCTTCTGATTCTATGGTGGAAATGTGTTAAATCTTGTTCCACTGCACTAATATGACATCTAGGACACTCCAGAAACATTCTTGTTTGATTTGTATAGCTATATCTCTTACGCGTAGATTAAGGGTTTAGGGTTTAAGTAATTTTACGCCTAAGTCTTTCTGTGTGTATCTGATATGTTCTTATGCTTGTTTTGTGATCTAAAAGATGTTTGGAATTAACTGCTATCAAGTTCTCATGTTTATGTTTAACATGTTACGCATAAGAGGTCTACAGTGGAGTATGCGTATTTTGGAAAGATATTCGTAAACAAGGCTTGTTACGCATAAGCTTTACTCTTATGAGTAAACTTTTCGCATAACATCTAGCTTATTCCTATGCGTAAGCCTAAAGCCTTTGAACTTGTCTTACGCGTAAGAAACTCTTACGCATAAGCTTGGTCTTACGCTTTAGCTTACTCTTACGCATAAGCTCCTTTCTTACGCATAAGGATCCTTGTTACACATAAACCACTGTTCACTACATTTTGGCCTATTACGCATATGTTACTTGTTAAATGTTACTCATAAGTCACTATTATCTAATGTTACGCTTATGCTTACAAAAGTTAATATGTTGTGTGTTTAAGTGAATATTTGGACTTTGAAATTTCAATATTAACATGTTCACGTAACTTATCACATCAACTTCAAACAATTGGACAAATGTGATTTAGGACTTGTAACTAACATAAATATGTTACCATCAAACAAGGAATTAGATAATGAATCAGACTAAAACAAATACATTGTGTTTCCATATGTCTGTCTTTTTTGTCTAATGTCTTTCAGATCACAAAATGGCTGCAAATCAAGCAATCATCAATGCCCCAGCAGAGCTCTTGATGGCAAACACATTCCCAGCTGGATACGACAAAACAATTGGCAAGAACAATCTCCATGTCGTCTTCAACAACTTTATATGCTCATAATCATCTTGCAGAATTGCTGTGGTCATCCTTCTTCAACATCCATTCAAATTCATGCTCACTAAGTCATACTGATGATGAGTATGATTCAATGGATGAGGAAATACAATTTCATAAGACATTAAAGGAGAAAAGGATGGAATACCATGCTTCAACCTTTCTGGTTAATCAACCCGGTGGGGGTGAGGGTCAAGCAAGAGTCCTTCACTTATGAAAGATCCATTGCAAACATCTCTTACCCCATCCGATCCGGTGAATCAACCCAGTAAGGATCAGGGTGTCACTGTCACTACAACTGTTGAAATGAAGCAACCACAACAACAACTAATACAACCGCAAGAAGAAAAGCATGGTGAAGATGTGGAAATATATGACGAAGGAGATTACGATCATGATAAGGATGAAAGAGTCACTGATCATAATTTGGTGGCTGAAGAGGAAATGAAACGAATAGAGGCTGAAGAAAAAGCTGCTAGAGCTGAAAAGGAAAAGTTAAACAAGGAATCATACAACTACTTAGTTGAAAATCCAAAACACAAGCCTCTATAGTCTTCTGAAACACCTTTTGACACTTTCACCAAACACAAATCATCATCTCAATCATCACCTCCATCAACAAAAGAAACAACTAAGTCAACAACAAAATCTGTTAAGAAGGCAACTTCATCCAATGATTCGACAAATGGTTTAGCAGGTTTTCACCACTACACAACAAGCTACACAGCCACCACCATCTGATCAACCAAGGGATTCAGAAATCACACCACCATTGGAGAAAACCATTTATCACTTTACATAAGCTGGTGGTGAGGATCATCTCATGTCTGAACCCTAACCTGAACCTCAACCGAAATTTAGATCAAGTACATTTCTACACTCCTTGTTTTCATACGCATCAAATCTAAGGGCGTGTTGAAGATCTCCACCTCGGGGTCAAATCTTACCAAAATTCTACACTTCAACGGAATCAATCAAGAACCTCAGTACAAAATCGTTCATAAACCAAAGTTTAGGTTTGTCTACCGAAGTGGAAATCATCATACTTGCTTCATGGCTCTCGATGAAATTCACAAAGTTCTACGACACCACCCTGGAGATGGTTCGAGATGGATTGACATATCGTTTGAAGGATATTGAGTTGGGTATTATTCAGACAAAGAGATGGAATTCAAAGGATCGCAAGGATGTTCGTTGATTTATCACTAGGATTGATGAAAGGTTGATTCATCGATGCGATGGTTGGAAGAGCTATGTGGGAGGATGACCAAACTTTCCTGACTTACCAACGTCCTCAGAAAGCTGCTGGTCGTTTCCAATCATTGGGTACTCTCTTAACTCTCTTAATTGAGATTTTGTTTGTTTGATATATTCATGATGGCTTGTGCACACATAACAGTGTACAACCCGTTCTTGTAATGAAAGGACCCTGTGGTACGCTTCAGTGCCACAATCCTTATAAAAGGAGCGAAAGCTTCTTACTTTTGAGTAAAACTTATCAAACCTTTCATTTTTTCGAAGGTTTTGCTCAAAAGCACAAGTACTTCCCCTTATGATTTTCAAAAACTCAACCGTTTATATCACTTGTTGAGGGGGAGTATTTGATTAAAAACTTTGTTCACAAATTGTTCTTCATGTAATCTTCCCACAAAACTCAAAATGGTCATATTTATTATCAACATTTCTTCAAAAATAACATTTATATGCCATTTTTGAGGGGGAGAAAAATTCTGTGATAAGAAATATGTTGTGTAATTGCAAATGAATCGTTGTGCTATAGACTTAACCAATGAATTGACGAATCTTAATTGTTAGTAACTCGAAAAGACTTGTCCGGGACGGGTAATAATTTCAAACTAGTTCGCTAGTGATGTAAACGTGTCTAGCAAAGGACTTGTCCGAGTATAATGTACCATTCGAGAAACTCTTGGTAGACATGATCTTTGACGGGTTTGACAACCTTTCGAGGATTGTCCACACCTTCAAGGTAGTTATTAGAGCTAGTTGTCACCTAAAAGCTGACAATGTATCTCTTTAACTACTCAACATAACCGTGTCTCGCGAGGGATTGTCTATCTTGAGTTGATCAATTCAAAAGTGCGAGCTCTTTCCTCACTGTGCAAATTTCCGTAAAAACTCTTAAGCACATGTGGAGGGGGAGTATTTCTGAAAATCTAAAACTCTTGAAGTATTCAAACATGTTTGTTTTCATTCACAAACACTTCGAGAGATTTTCATGAAAATGGTTTTATGGCAACATAGGTTAGTCATGGAAGTTATAAGGTGACTAAGGTTAGGAATAACCGTCCTATGATCCGCCAGAGCCGGAGGGATCTACCCAAGGACACCACAAATAGTTAGAATTAGAAGTCCTTAGGTATGATTATAAAAAGGAGTAAATGAAAATCGAAGAAAGAAGGAGTTGAAGAATTAAAAAGAAATGCAAAGAAAAGGGTGAAAAGAAATAGCCCTCCAGATTATTCAACTTAGGGCAGAGACCGGGTTCAATTCCTATGCTACTGGTTGTCACTCGATGACACCGGTATTGAAGATTAAAAGTCGTCATGGACCCAGTGACGCATGCACTAAACCTTCTTAGCCACTCAAGTTTCTCTCAACAGAAGCTTGTTTCATTCTCACAGGGAACTCTACCTAAACTATCGGCTTTCTCTTAGAGATAGCTGGTATTGAAGAAGGAGGCCCTCTCCCTAGTCTCCGCTCAGGAAACCCAAAACACACTATTGAGTCTAGAGCCACGAGATTCATCAAAAGATCTTATAGGTACACTTGACATTTCATCACTTGTCGTTCAACAATAAGAACAACAGTGGTACGTTATCGAGTCCTACACAGATCCTAGCAATCTGTCGAGAACATTTATGAGAGGTTCACAATTGTGATCCTCAGTGATTGAATGGAAACTCCCGCCAGGGTCAACATCAAACAGCCCTGACAGCAGGTCACTTTGGTAACTCCCAGTGGATTACGCTTAGTGTGTCTCAAATGGTCTACAGTCGTGAGGTGATGCTTCTGTACCTCACGACTCATCTGAATCTGTAGGTGTACTTCGGTACATCATGTTATCTCACTTCTGGGACTCCAGTTCAAGAACGGCCTTTGTGAGAATTAGAGTTGTGTTTTCACACTATGCTGTTAACACTCTCGAAGTTCAAACTTGTAAGTGCCGGAATCCACTTATTACTAACCTTTCTTATGTTTTCTTCTTATGGAAGCTCTGGAGCGGACCGATCGTGCAGATTCTTCACATGCTCATACCAACAACATCACTAATGGAAGTTCTCTCAAAAGGCAACACACAGTCAGAATGATTCTTCATCAAAGTCAAAGAATCTACAAAGTTTAAAGACTAAGAGAACTTCATCAGTACTGAAATCCAACGTCAAAGAGCGTGTGAGCATGTTGAAGAATGACGTGGAGACACTGGAGCAACGAAGCAGACCTGAGGCAGACCTGATGCAGACAACAACAACGTACTATCACTACCATCACAAAGAACAAAGATCAAAGAACAAAGAAAATGATGACGTCAAAGCAGAATACTTCAAAGGAAACAATTTCTCTACACTGGGGAGATTGTTCGAATCAAGACACTTCTTCTCACAAGAAAGAAGAATGTCAGAAGACGTCAAAGCTACTATTACATCAGCACCTACAACATTTATCACTCTTTCATTCATCACTAACACTTAGGGGGAGATTGTTGGAATCACTCCTAAACCTCAATTCAAGTGTTAGTGATTCACATGTAATAGTTAGCTTATTATGGCCTTTATGTTTGTTATTAAGCTAAGGCTTATGTAGAAGGCCCATAAGCCTTGGCCCAAGTCCAGTAAGGAAAGGAAGGGAATAGGAGTGTTGCCCTAGCTCCCCCTCCTATAAATATTCTTGTAATACCCTTACTTGAGGGTTGGTTGTTCTCTTTTCTATTTCACTCTTTGCTTTAACCTTTCTCTCATTATATCGTGTGTTTGGATAAGGGTTCAACCGATCCTCTCTTCATCTATTTCTTCTATTGATGCTTGTGTTACTAATATGGGAACCTAACAGTTAAATCTATCAAAGGTCATTGATACACCATTGGGATTGGTTGTAGAGGTAGTTCCTTTAGGTTTCCATTCCCAACGTGCTGAGGCCTTCACAGCATTGCCCATGTCCCTCTTTTCTTGTTTACAACCCTTGCAGTGGTAACTTTTGAATGATCAGTGATATGTGCAAAAACACATATCATTTCTCTATCAATTTAGACCCAAAAAAACCAAGAAAGAGCCGTTTATTTCTAATATTTGTTGTTTTCTTGAGTTTGTGCTTGTGCAGGTACGGATATGTCAAAACACGCAAAAGATAACCAAATCAAAAAAAAAAAAAAAAAAAAACTGAGCACGAGAGATAAAGAGTGCTAAAGCTGAGCCGGAGGGTCAGAATTGTGCATTTGTGAAGATTTCTATGCTCAGAGGATTATTTTTGAAAGATATGATCAACTTTGAAGAAATGTCAGAAACAGTCCCTGAACTTTCACCATTTGGCAAAATCTACCCCTGAGTTTCAGAAATGTCAAAATTGGCCCTTGGTCTATTAAAGATTGGAAAAAGCAACCCTTGGATTACTTTTTAGAAATTACACTCTTGGTCCTTTGATTTTCAGATTGTACACTTATAGTCCCTAAAATACTAAATGTGTACAAGCCTAGTCCAAATTTAATCCAATATACCACTTGGGCCCAAAATCACTTAAGCCCATGATCCAACCAGGTCAACTCTACCATTTATCCGGTCAATGCTCAGCAACATCCCAAACCCATCCAAGTTAATACCCGATCCACCCATTCCAACCCGGTCAAATAAAAGTCAAACACAGTAAAATAATACTTTTTATTTTCCCACCACCCAAATGTTACCCCCAATTACCCAAACCCAGTTACTATGAACCCTAAATTACCCCGCACCTTAATTGGAACAATTAACTAAATTAAAGGGCAATAGTGTACTTTTACTGACACATGACTGACACACGGAATGCCAGCTTGGCAATCCGTGTGTCACTCCTCTCCTCTCATTGGTCGATATAATATTTGCACATGATCCAAGGGTTGAGATTGAAGGATTGCTGATGGGAATTGATCAAGGGTCTGAAACGCTCAAGAGAAAGCACAAAGTGGAGTTTCCAGATCCTTCCAAGCTCATGAGCTTGCCTATTTAAACCCCTGAAAATCATAGTTGTAATCATCCTTTAATTCAGTAGCTTAGTGTAGTTTTTAATTCAGTTTTTATATTTCCAAGTTAAATTTAGCTGTGTAACTCCTTTGTAATCTCAAGTTTTTATGTTTTAATAAAAATTACTTTCATCCTTAAATCTATGTTTAAGCTTTAAATATTTCTCATTTTTACTGTTTTTAATTGTTAATCTCATATTAAGCTCATCTAAGCTCTTTGCAGTCTATTTCTCAGTTTATTCAAAAATAAAAAAAAAAAAATCAGTAAAATAAAAATTAAAAAAAAAAAAAAAAAAAAATGGTAAATTTTCTCATAAGCTTTCAATAAGCCAAGCTACTGTTTAGATAATCCTTTATAAGCTCATTATAGCTTTCTGAAGGATTATTTCTGCTTATAATTCACTTCACAACAAAAGTTAATATCAGTCAATATAAGTCAAAAGAGAAGCAGAATTGGGTTAGGCAGCTATGGAGTTGGATTTGGGTTGAAATTCAGTTTGAATTGGGCTTAATAAGTGTTGGTGAATGGTTTTATTGAGCTTAAGCAAGCCATAGTGGCTGGACAAGTTGTAAGCATTAGTTGTTTTCATTTCTATAACTGTTTTATTGCATAATTAGTGTAAGCTTTAATCTGTTGAATATTATTATTATTGCATTAGATAGGTTTAATATTGCATATTAGATCTTATTTAGCTGCAGTCTTAGATTGGATTATAGAATAGGACAGTTAGATTGAACTTTAGTTTGATAAAGGAGTGTTTGGATTAGTAAATTAGACTGTTTTTAAGGATAGTTTCATTGGTAAGTTCATTTAAGACAGTCTCTATTAGTTATATTAGAATTGATTCAGTCCTCACTTTGCACTTAATTGCTCAAAAAGTCAAAATCCTTCTCAATTTGTTCTAGAGTTTCTTATCAGTTGAATTTCAAGGATCAAAAGCTTGGTTTAGGTTTAGAACTTGGTATATTGGCTTAAAATAACTTTAGTTTAGCCTAAATAATCATTATCAGTTCACAAATTGATTTCAAATCTCATTTTAGTCAAATTTTCATATATGTGTTAAAAAGTCAAAATTGTCAAAACTGTTTTTCACCAAACTTTGTTGATTTTTAATGAATTCATTTTTGGTTCAAAATCATTGAAACTTTGGGAATTGCTAGCTCAGTTGCTTAACTTTTGAGATCTGATTTTTAGTGAATTTTTGTAAGTCTTTTAAAGGTCTAAATAAGCTGCTCTTTAAGCATTCATTTCCCCTGTGTCAAACTCAGTATTAGCTGAGTCATTTCATAGCTGTTTGCAGAGCTTGTAGAAAGCTCATTTGAGCTCATCTCAGGCTCAAACTTGGTCTAATTAATCTTTTGTTGGTACTCTAAATTTCTCAAAATCTGGATTTCAGTTTTGCTTATTGGATAAGCTTGTGCTTAATCTTAAATATAAGGGGTTAGGGCTGTTTGATTTAAGTAATAATTAGCTTAAATCCTTAGAGGTTTGCTTATTTGAGGTTAGAAATAGTTGCAATTAGGTGTTTTAGAGTAGTTATAGCTTAATCTAGCTTCTGTGATAGTTTGGTGCCTTTTAGTGTTCATTAGCTTATTATTAAGTAGCTTATTCAACATCAGTTACACTACAGCTTAATTTTCAAACACATAAGCATAGTATTTCATATTTTTTATAGATTTAGAATATAATTTTAGACTTTTTCTGAATTTTTCATAATTTTCTGACACGTTTTACTATTTTTCTTAATTTAAATTAGTTTTTAAGACTTTTTAAATAGCTTTTAATACAAATAAATCAATAAAACCTTCAAAAAAATAAGTTTTCAATTTTAATAGATTAAGATAAATATAAAAAGCAAAATAATAAATTTTCCAGATTTTTCCTAGCTTGATTTGTATTTTCTAGCCATTTAATTAGTTTAAAACAGTTTTTAATTCATAGAAAATAGAAAAATAATCAGAAAAATACAAAATTAGTTTTGAAAAGTCTGTTGAGTTATTTTAGATTTTTAAGAAATAGTTTCATAATTTTCCCTTTTATTTTTATAATTTTTAGTATTTTAAATTAGTTTTTAAAGTTTAAAATTAGTTTTTAATTCAAATAAATAAAAAAAATCGTAAAAATTAGTTTTAAATCATAATAAAGTTTTAAATTGCATTTTTTGAGTAAAATTAATTTTAGATCATTTTTAGGGACTTAGATTAGACGTAGTAGATTTAAATTCGCGTTTCGTTAATTACGTTTTAGTATAATTCACGTAATTAGGATTCCCCGTAATTTAATTTCCCTAAATTTCTTTCCTATTTCTCGTAGTTTAGATAAAAACAAAATCATCAATCCAATACATCGAGCATTTTAATAACAAACCAATAACGACGTTGCCCATTCACACCTCGTTGGGAAACGACTCGGATTTCCTAATCCGTATCACTATCACTCATGGGATTTGATTCACTATCCTTTTTCCTAAAGGGATTTTAAATCATTTCTTGTGTTTATTTTATTTTATTTTTTTTGATATCGATATTATGTTTTATCCATACACACACACCCCTAAACCTACATGAATCAAGCAGTGGTAACTGCTGGTTTGGATTTAGGTACCCACTGTTGGTTATAATGAACCTTATTATTCTGAAAAGTTCTTTTCCCTATTTGTGCAAATTTGGCAAAAGTTGTTTTGGACTTTGCACTTCTAACATGTGACTTAGGGTGAGCAGTGTTAACAGTTTTTGCAGTGGCAAAAGTTTTGAGACCACTTCTTAGTTGAACTGCTCTTGGGACCATTTTGCAATGTGAATTAGGGTGTAGTTTATTTTGAAGCCTGTTAGACTCCACCCTTTTATTCCCATGGACTTCCCTTCTCCCATTATGATAGTCACAATAAGCATGTAAATGATCAAAACTATCACAGATATAGCATGCCTTATTGTACATCACAAAATCACTACCTAGTTGTTGAGATTTAACATGATTCCAACTCCTCTGGTTACCCCTAGGAGCTGTAGGCTTGTTCCTATACATCTCAGCATACCTTACAGTTGATCTAGGTTTATTAACTGGTTTCCTAGGTTCCTCTGTAACAATATTAACAACTTTTGGGATAGAAGCCTCTACATTCTTTTTAACATTCTCATCAACAACAGATGAGTCACTAGCACTTTCAAAAACATCATTATCATGCTTAATCTCTTCCTCACTTTTCACCATTGTGTCCTTTAAAGGACCATATTCACGTTTAAGGTCCTGAAACTCTTCTAAGCCTGTATGAGCTAAATCTATACCTGGAGGTGATGGAACACCTCTTAGTGGTGGAGGCACAGTATTATAACCCATACCAGACTTAACTTTATTATATATTTGAGCATTCCAAATTTTATCAATTGACTTAGACTGATGATAACATATATCTAAAGTTAAATTGACATTTTCATTTTTTTTTGAAGTTTTTCAAACTCCTTTTGGTATGCTTCATTCACAGCTGTTGTATGTTCTACCTCTCTTCTAAGAAGAATCATATCATCATTATATTTTGACTCATTTTCTTGATAGTGCTCTAGTTGTTTTTCCAATACAGCTATAGCTCTCCTAAGGTTAGACACAGTATAATTAGCAGTATACAACTCTTGTCTTTCATTAGAATATAAATCATTAAGCCTTTCAACTTCTCTAGCAGCCCTACATGTTTTGGAACAACTTTCAAAGTTTTGTACCTCAGAGTCAGAGAAATCCATGAGAGCAAATTCAGTAGCAACAAGAGCAAAGATCTGTATGTTCTTATTCTTGATCATCAGCCATGAAACTCCAATCATAGCTCACACCATCAATAGCCAACATTGCCTTTGGTTCTTCCACAGTTGGTTCCTTCTTTTGCTTGTACCAAGTAGACCTGTTGTCCTTGGTCTTTGGTCTTCTACATTCTCTAGCAAAATGTCCAAACTTGTGGCAGTTAAAGCACTCCACTTTCTTCTTATCAAAGCCTGCAGTTTCACTACCAGTGATGTGAATAGGCTTGCCAGTCTTCTTGTAGAATTTCCTAGCCCTCATGCTAAGAAGAGCTATCTGCCATTTTATATCCATCTCCTCCAAGTCATCTTCATCAATTTGCTCTATGTCTTCATAAGTTAAGATAGAGCCATTTACTTGAGTGGAGATGAAAGCATAAAAGGTAGGATCTCCAATACTAGCAATCTTCTTCTTTGAACCTGCAGTGGTAACACTAACATTACCAGTGGAAACTTTAGAACCAACAGTGGCAATATCATCATCACTATCATCTTCAGAATCATCACTGTCAACAGAGGTTGACAACAATGCCAAGCTACTAGAGCTTGTACCAAGTTTCCCTGCCTTCTTCAACCTTTGCTCAATAAGTTTGAAGTTGTTGTAAAGATCATTGAGCTTCATTGTTTCTATGTCTGATTTGTTTTCTCAGACAATAACATTAGTTTGAAACTCTGAAGGCAAACTTCTTAGAAACTTCAAATTGAGGTCTTCCTTTTCTACCTTAATGCCAAACACAGTCAGTTGTGTAACAATCTTCTGGAGTTTGGTGAAGATGCTATCAAGTGAGTCATTGCTTGAAGCAGATAAGTTTTCATAACTTTGCTTCAATAATGTCTTTTGTGTCTTCTTTGTAGCATCATTACCACCAAACACTGAGCAAATCTCTTCAAACAGTTCCTTAGCAGTTGTGAACTTGCTAAATGCAATGATCTGGTCTCTAGGAAGAGTCATCAGCAACAAACTTCTAGCCTTAAGATCATTCTTCCTAAGTGCTTTTTCAATACTAGATTCAGGCACAGAAACTTTCACAACATCTGTGTCACCAACCTTCTAAGTACTAGTCACAGGCTTGAAAGAATCACCAATTTGAATGATCTCCCATAGAGCATAGTCCTGAATGAGAAAGTATTGCTCAATCAGTATCCTCCACATCTCAAACTCATTAAGTTTGAGCTTAGGTAGCCTAGGTGTAGAAGAGTTGGACTGGTTGTTTTCCATCTCCATTGAATTGAGTGAGTAGGTTAAGCTTATTCCTTGGATCTTCTAAAACAAAATATCTGATAAGGTTTTAAAAGGTACCTTTTTAAGGGGTCATTTAAGCCCTTATTCGATCACTTTTGTATCCGTTATTGCTTAATATCGTTCCTTTTCACTCTTTAGGTCTCTTGAAGGCAAAATGCTGGAATGGCACTTATTTGGATGAAAAGGCGCGGATATACGAAGAAAATGGCCAAAGTCAAGAATCGAGACACTTAGGCTGTTGGAACTGAAGGTGACGGCGTCACTGCTTAACTGCGACGCCGTCGGAGAACTTTGTGACGGCTCAGTAGCCAAATTGCCTATTTACAAGAGACGGCGTCAGAGATTGAAGGGGACGGCGTCACAGGCATAAGGTGACGCCGTCACAAGCTGATCAAGTCACAACATGCGCGCGAAGTAGTTGATATTGTTTTGGCCATATCTTTTGCATACGAACTCGGATTTAGGTGGTTCAAAAGCCCACGCGACCGGAACGAGAAAATATACAGTTTGGTGAAAAAATGGTTGTGACGCCGTCACTCTATAAGTGTGACGCCGTCACTCTTTGCCGACAGAAAATCTGCCTATAAATATAACATTATAACTTCACTTTTTGTAGGCCCTAAACCCTAAGTCCGATTCCAGGGTTTAGGTAGGTGTTTTTCCAGCAACTTAAAGGGTTTCAAACACTCCATAAACATCGTGTAATGATTTGTTTGTTAATCCAATCCTATGGTATGTCTTCAATTATCACAATTGTTGCTTGCTCTTCATTAATTATGCTTGGCTAATTCACCTAGTGTTTGCTTATGATTGTATGAAACTTGTATATAATTAATTAGATCTTATTGATTTCTTAGTGATGCTTGTGTCTATCTTCATCATTAAGGTGTGACAATTTCAATGAGTCTAATTGGTTTAGTTTATAATTCTTGCATCCTACTGTCTCTTGTTTGATTGGTTGTCTCTTATCTTAATTGTTAATGATCTAGTAATGCGATAGGTCATTCGTTGTGTACTTAATGCTTGATTCATCTTTGTGAACTTTAGAATATGATTACTTGAGTAGTTGTAGGCTAAACCATCCAAAGAGTGCCTTAGAGTAAGAGTTTATCATCCCTAGTGGGTTTTGTAGACGAGACCCTTTGGTAAGTTCAAAGAGTTAGGGAGAAACGCATACCCTACAACCTTAGACACACAACGCAACTAGGAATAAGGACGTGACAATTCAACCATCAACAGGACGTGACAATTCAGTAGGTAGAATTGGATAGCTAGCAAGGAGTAATACATCATAAGTAGATACGCTTCACGTTCTTGGTAGACCCCTAATTTAGTTAGTATCTTTTGGGATAGTTGACTAGCAACTAATTCCACCCTCCCCTCCAAAACCGAGATTCATAAAATATAAAAATACAAAAAATAATCATCCCTCACCTTTAGACTTAAATCGACATACACTTCAGCCTAACGACACAATTCCCCTAGAGAACGATATCAATACCCGTGGCTTACCCTAATTACTACACTACAACGATTAGGTTCACTGCCTAGGGTGTTATAAAACTTGCTCGAAGAAAAGGAAGTTTCCTTGACCCCGAACGACGCGTGTAGCGTTATCAATATCAGAACCTTCGCTCTGATATCACTTGATGGATCTGGACACACACCTTGTGTCAATGATATTTTGTATAATATTATTAAGCACGCGGAATTTACTTAGTAATACTTAGAAGACGGATTATATGATATATTGTACGTAAACACAGATTAAACACAAAACTTAAGCTCCAATATTATTAATGAATAATACGAGTGATCTTGCTTATCACTAGGGTTACACCTTGAAGCCTTTGTGAGTAATACGTAGGTAATTAGACAAGTACCTAAGACAATGACCTAGGACCTCCTTTTATAGTACAAGGAGTCCTTTACAAGATAAGTATAAAGCTAACAAAATAGAATATACACAAGATCTATTCTATACTTATCTAAACACGTTTTCCTAACCATAAACTAATAGCAGTGGTAATAATGTTCCAGCAGTGGTAATACGTTTCCACTGCTAGTGTAATCCAAGCAGTGTGAACCACAACTATCCGTGGTAATAGATTATTTCCAACACTTTCAGGTTTTTTTGTGGTTACTTATAATTTGGAGAGGTACAGGCACATTAGAAATCAAGACACGTAGATGAGAATATTAATGAAGCCATATAACGGTGCCAAAAGAATGACCAAATAGACAAAGATCAAGGTGCAGTAAAAAAATTACCAGATAAGCTCTTGTATTCTCGAGTAAATTATATGGTTAAGCCACTAACAAACATGAGTGAAAACACGAATTTAAAAGATTAAAACAGTTATAAAGATATTTATGTAATGTTGTGCGTTCATCCACTCTTCGACATCCGTTGACTGACAAAATAAATCATGAATGACATAAAGTATAAAGAAATAAACCAAAATATAAAAAGTAGAAGTAACCTGATAAGGATCAGAAGGATTGGACGAAGCAAGAAAAAC
The DNA here is from genome assembly GCA_910596185.1 of Chrysanthemum makinoi. Lineage (NCBI taxonomy): Eukaryota > Viridiplantae > Streptophyta > Magnoliopsida > Asterales > Asteraceae > Chrysanthemum > Chrysanthemum makinoi. The sequence goes on from OU343220.1 coordinate 58,366,871, forward strand.
TTGACCAGCACGAATGGTCAAAGTATAACCCGGTTTAGCCACACAACGAATTGTCGGCTTACCATCTGTATACAACCTACCATTTTATTTCCATTAGAAATACTCTTAGTTGCCTCAAATTTAACTCTTTTTAAGTGCCTAGATGGATAAACAGGGGTGTTGATAACTTCTTTACTTTTCCCCGCGTCCATTGGGCTTCGATCATCTGAAATATTCTTGATTGCCTTGATGGTTTCACCACCAACTTTATCTTTTACTTCAGTACTTTGTCCCACGTCCATGTACAATTATTAAAAAAAAGATGTACAATTATGATATAAGCAACTTTAAAAATGTATAATTGATGAACACTACATCTTTTTAAACAAATTAAAATGGCGACCACTACACCTTTTAAAAATGTATAATTGTAGTGTTCATAAACTTAATTTGTTTAAGAATATTTAAGTGGCATGTATAATTGTAGTCTACAGTAACACCACATTTTTGCTGCATGTGGACAAATGACAAGTTAAAAATGAAGCTATCAACAAAGCGGAATCTGTTAACCATGGATCATGATCAACACTAACCTGGATGCATGGGAAGGATGGAAGGGATGATCCAGAATTCTGGAGGCATAGGGTTGCATCCCACATTCCCACCCACTCATGAACACAAAGTGCCTAAATAGACTGCCATGTATTAGTGTTTATGTTTGATTAGTATAAATTGATAAGAACCATGCATAAAAATGTCATAATTTTAATCAATCTTTGAGGAGCACGACATCTTACCGAAAGCCATGTTTTTCCCCAAGAGGGTTTGGCGGTGGCACTGCCATGATCTAGTATCCATTTTCGTGCGGTGGTGCATGCACCATTCAAACCACCATCAGGTCCTTCTCCTAAAAGACGCATACATATGTAACTGAGGGTTGTGCCAAACATTGTGCTATGACATTCCAAGTGAAGTCCCCAGCCACCATCTTCGTTCTGTACGTAAATCACAAATGACATTAATAGGTCAAATGTTATCGAATGTCCGTGTGTCTTGTGATTCATAAAATTCATATCATTATATATTACAGTTAGTACCTGATGATTATATAAGTACTGAAGGATTTATTTTCCGTTTTCTGTTGAGAACACGCTATTAAGCTGAAATTTGTAAATATACATGAAGGTTAATTTTCTATTGTGTTAAGCTGTCAATATGTGGTGCTCGAAGGATCAACATACTACGTTATAGTTAAATAACTATCAATAATATTATAACACTTACCAATGGCTGGATGAAAAACATTGAACCAGAATTTTGGCAGGCCAGTGGCCATCGTCAGCCTGCAAGGCAGCGAATAAGTGAACATACCTCCTCATTGTGGCAATAACTTTTTCATAAGAGATCTCTTCACCATCCTCGATCTTCACCTGAGGTATCGTTTGTTTGAATTGCTTATCTCTTATAAACTGCATGCATGTTCAAAGTGATACATTACCTCGTTAATTTCGAATTTGGCTTGCAATGTCAAAACGTGCATGAAACCTAGCTAGTAAATAAAGAGCAACCTGCATGCACCAAAGGACATCACGACTGGGCTTAAATTCGTGTCTATGATTCCAGAAATGAAGACGAGCTTGTTCAACCTCGTCACGCTCTTCCTGAGTTCCATAGTTAGGATCAAACTCCCATGTTTGCCTACCAACATTTTGTAAAAGCTAGTAATGCATAGAAGTAGCAAATAAATATGTGGAATTCTATTAATGCAGATCTAGGATATACCTGGTTTGTGACGGGGTTTATTTCCAATAATGTATTTAACAATACATGGTTTCAGATCCGCTGTTCTTCCAAGTTTCGGACATGTCAGTTGGTTGTAGCTGAGAAAATCAAACGCGGAGTTAGATATCTAGGAAATTTTTTCACACTAATTTATAATGCCACAATCTTATTGATAGTATGTCGTCAATACCATTTTCTAGCCTCCAGTTCAACTATCAATCAATTATGATTCATTCAAAGATCTTGCGTCAGATTGTGATAAAAGACTTGAGTGTATCTAAGAATATGCATAATTAAATGGGCATAGATTAAACCATCTTGTAGGCTCTCAGAACAATCGCATCTTTTTCTTTTAAAAACTGCTCCAAAGTTCCGACTATATATTCACGATGAACATTCTGCAGATACAAAAGGCAAAATCAGGGGTTAGCATCATTTATTATGGAGTATTACAAATAGAATACATCATCTGCTAGAGTGGAGAACTGCAAATTCTTTTGGACTTCTATCTCTTTATTGCTATACATGGCTAAGTTCTCCCAGTCCCACTTAGTGGGCGTGTGCATATTTTAGTCCATTAGACGAATTGAATCAAGAGTTTCTTTCGGCTTATTAGTCTTTCGAATGTTGGTATTAAGTTAATTAGATGAACCTAAAGGACACACATATTTGTTTCTGTAAACACGTATCTTTAGAAGATTTGTGTTAATGAAGAGACGTGTACCATGATATCCATTCGGATGCTATGGTTTACATTCAATAATAAATATATGAATAATTATGTACATACTTAGTTATAATTACAATTTCAGTGTGTGTTTATAAAAAATAACATGGATGTCATACCTCTCTATCAAGAAGAAGTTGAACCTCTTCAATCCCTTGATCCATTGTGTCCTACAAGTTCAGTACGAAAACTATTTCAGGTTATAGAAAGTCAAACTATATGTAGATCAGAAGTTACATTATGAGAACCATTTTTTCAACAAAAAATAATAAAAAAAATAATAAAAGGAATGGAATAAATGTGCGAAACCTGAAACAACTCATGGATTGTTATTACCTTTAAAGAACCATGATTGCACACATGGTATAATGAAGCTTTACACGTTTATCATACTGTAATCCGGTTCCATTCTTTGCTGAAGGCTATATAGTGCATAAATACGTTCAGTTCCTAAAAGAGATCAAATGAGTAGATACATTGCAATTCTTTTCTAAAGTTAGTACGAAGAAAGGATATCTTACTTCAGGAGGAAATTATCTCAGAAGTGCAGAGAAGAATGTTGGTGCCCCAATCCTCGTGTTGAGTTCTCCTTTCAGCTGCCAGTTTTAAGCAGAAGTACAGAATCAAAAGTCAGTGCATAAAAGACATTAACTACCGTCAAATTTGAGCTGAAACTCATATACAACAATGATACTTATATGTGGTATCATAATTCTTTACTATAGTAAGCATACTGTTGGGTTCAGTGAATACCCAAACCCCTTAATCTAGGATTTGAATAGAAAATAGCTCAAGTGTTTAAAACGTTAAACACTAATAGGTCACTGAAATCATAGCCTCTCAGTGAGCCATCTTCAGGACACTCAGTATGAGGCGAAGAACAAGCCTCTCCACTCAGTAAGGCGGAACTTAAAGGGTGAAGACTAAGTCAAGAAGAAGATGGTGGGTACAGTGAGTGATGACAATAACTCACTGAATCCCTAAGACTCCTCTCTAACTGTTTACACTGAAGACAAACTAATGATAAAGACTGAAGGCTATGAAGACTGAAGAATGAGCGGGATAAGGCGGGAAATGTTTACCCAATTAAAACTAAGTCCCTATCTACTAAAGTCAAACATTTCCCTTAATGGCAAGCGGCTGAGCCAAAGTATCTCTGATTGTACAAAAGATTGCACTACCAGGCTTCGATGAGGATCAAAGTAATGAGGGGTGTGTGTTCCAGCCAAGACTCGCCTGTAACCTGAGAATAAGAAATACTAAGACACTACGTTAAGTGATTGCGCAGGGGTAGGACCCTGCGAACCACCTCCGGCGTGAGAGTAAGTATGAGTTATGGTTGTATAAGTGTGTGAAAGTAAAGAGATGAGTGTGAAATGAGCATACCATAATCCATTGCCCGTCCAACCTACTTATAGTGAATGAAATAGGGTTGAGAGCACTTCTGCATGAATTTGGGAGATCATGGGGGCGTTCCATGATTGTGGTTAACCGCTAGGGCTTAGTGACCCACGTTCTCAGACTTGACGGGGAAGCCAAGAGAGAGAGGGAGATCGTGGGTTTGACCAAGTCAGGAGGTTCCCTTATCCATTGTCCTTCGTCAGCCATACCCCGAAGGGCTTAGGGCTTTGGATGGCGAGTTCCCCTTAGGTAACCTTCGTGCCAACGAATGGTTTGACGCCTATGGATATTTTGGAATCCTAACTTGGGCCTTCATATAGAAGGGCTTCGACACGTCTCGGAGGAGTATCCTTCAAGCTACTCGGAGGGTACATCATCAAGCCCCCCAGTCGAAAGTGATGTATATGAGCGAGGAGACATTGCTTTCGACTTCATGCTACGAAAAAATATCATCCTGCTGCGAAGTGTGTTAGTTAAAGTATAATAATGTACCGGACTTAGCGCATTTAATGCTAATCACTTATTACTACTGCCCGCTACAGGAATCACATTTTCCCAACTTACCCGGAGACCAAAAGTCGCCTTTATTCAAAATTTAAAAAATTTTACTCGGATAAGACTTATCCCTGGGACACGTGTACGGTGTTTGAGAGAGAAAAGGGAGTATAAAAAGGGGATAGATGCAACCCTAGTTTGTTTTACTCTCTTCGTCTCACCTCCACACGCAGTAAAACTTCATCGCCTTCACTTCCGAAACTAAAGGTAATCCTTCCTTCATACTGAAAGTTTGCTGTTGTTTTTTTTTTTATATATATAAAAAATGGATTCCAAGTTTATTATAAAGCAGCAAAAGTGTACATTATCTGCGAAAGATCTTCATGATCACTTAGCCGATTATCCCATCCCAATAGAACACAAAGTGATGCTACCCAAATCTTCTCAGGGTATCTTTGATGCTCCTACAGGTTTCGTAGGGTTGTATACACATGCATTTAGTCACTCAAATCTTAGGATTCCGTTACATCCATTGATTTTAGAGTTTATGCAATACTACAAAGTTCACATCTCTAGGTTTAATCCCTTTGGGTTTGCCAAATTGACTACATTCATAGTAATGTGCAAAGCCTACGGATATGAACCAACCTTGACAGTTTTAAGAGGATTCTTGAACTTGTACCCCGAGGGCAATTGGTTGACACTAGCAAAAAGACCTGAGCCAGATGTACCCAATCTGTTTGAAAAAGTTTACACAAACATATCGAGCTGGAAGGGTAGCTTTTTCTACGTGCAAGACACTATTGTTCCCCCTATATATTCAGAGCTGTTGAACAAAGAGAATAGGTATAATGCTAAAAGGTATAATGACCCCCTACCCTACGAGGTTCGGAGTGATCCTTGTTACCTACATTTGGCAAAGTATCCTGTGGATGTGCAAGTATTCCCTGAAGCCATCTTATACATGGCTGGGATTGCTCAGAGTTGGGAGGGGTCTCCCAAGAAGCCTATGATCATATACCAAGGAAAAAGTATGTTTATCCTCTTTTATTTAAATAGGACCAATGTAGCACTGATATTTATTTCTTTTTGCTTCGATTTTGCAGAGATGTCGTTCAGAAACTTTATGTTCCAAGAATTTGATGAAGATTTAAGTTTCATGCCTGTGGAAAAAGCTGAGGAGTCTTATGGCGTTGGCTCCCCTTCAACATCTGTGAATGACAATGAGGTAAGCATTCCAAAGCCAGAGCCTATTTCATCAGCACCCCCACAATCTGCTGTGGCGGTCACATCCCAACTGGTGGAGAACATTGCTGACTCGGAAGATCCTGCGGATGAGGATGTCCCCGTCGTTGGCTCAACAGGAATAGCTGATAGGCTAAAGAGTAGGAAAGGGACAGCGGCCAAGGCTGTGAAATCCAACAAAAGGAAGAATCTCCTGCCTACCTCTGGGAGTAGAGTTGTGAAGCATAAAAGTACCGAGGGCAGAAAGCTTATCAAATCTGCCTTCGAATTGCTCGATGAATCCGTTGAGGTTCATGGTAAGTATTTCTGTCTTATGAGACATTTTGAAGGTAAAAATATAACTGTTATGCTAACCTGTGTATATTTTGTTGCTCGTAGGTCTTCCAGAAATGAAGGAGCTTCCAAATGCCTTAGCCTGTCATCGGATTGTTGACCATGTGACCCCTCCACAGTGGAAGAGTATGCTAGAGAACATGTCCATTGAGAAGTTCTGTGACATGCATGATAATGGGGTTGCGAGGCAGGCGGTGATGGATAATCACTTGAACGCCCAGACCAGGGGGTTGCTCAGAACCGTGGCCAAGCTGGAAGCAAAGTGTGACGAGATTGAAGGGAACGTTGAGAAGAACCCCGTCGTCCAAGACCTTCGAGACAAGATAGCTCAGTTGACCGTGGAACGTGGCAATCTCAAACTGGAAGAAGCCAAGGTTATTACTCTCACTGGTCAGAATGCTGCTCTCGAGGCTAAGTGCGTTGGGTTGGAAAGTGAGAAGGTTAGGCTTGGAGAGGTAGAGGAAAGTTGAGGGAGGAGATCGATGGCCTGCAAATGAGGTATAAGATGCTGCAGAAAGATCATGCAGAAGTTGTTTCGAAGGTGGTGCCTTACATAGCCATGGAACTCTATCATAGCGACGAGCTGGGAGCTCAGATGTGGAAGGTCATCAAGTCAGCCCTATTTCATGGACGGTGTTTGGCTCTGGAGGAGGTTGCCAAAACAGGTAAGCCTGTGGACCTCTCCAAGATTGAATGCTACCGTCCCACTTCGAAGGCTGAATATGATGAGGCAGGAAATGCATTTGCAACTGCAGAGTACTCCTTCCTTGCTGAGGCAACCAAAGATCCAATGGCACCCCTTGAAAATCTCATGTCTAAGAAACCTCGGAAACTGAAGCCTACCACTCCAACCAAGAAGACCATGTCTACTAAGCCAGTCTCAGTGCAACCCTCCTCCACTCCCTCTCCGAAGAAACAAGAATGAAGGCTGCTCTGTTAGCAGTAATTTGGTTCCAAAGGGTGGCATGTACCCTTAAGACAATTTACTTTATGTGACAATGTGTGTCTTGTTTCCCAAACAATTTAAATGCTTGTGATGTATGGCCATGGGCCAAAAACAATTTGACGGGAGTCTAGGCTCCTTATGCAGGTATAAGGGCAGTAGCCCGTATTTTGAATGCAATAGTGTAGAGGACATACCTCTACATACTTAGCTTAAGTTTGTTATGTAAACTTCTCTTACGCCATTTTCGCGACGCTTAAATTTTACAACCTAAGGTTCAACAACCTCATTGTGTGTAAATTACAACACCAAGAATATAATGGCCAACTTGACCATTGACAGAGGGTCGCGACCCACTCTATCTCAGATCCTTTACATAGCATGGCTTTGTTAAAAAAAAAATTTTACAAGCGCCAAAATCTACTAGGAGAGTTAATGTGAATGTTTAAGTTGGCTTTGAATAATAAGGCATATGTTACACCTCAAGCCATTCGACATTGAAACTCATTAACGACTTGGTTGAACAAATCTTTGTGTTTAAGAAACGAAGCAAGAGATTTGTGGGAAATGTCTTATTTATCATTGAATTGGTAGGGAGGATTACATCATTCTTGAAATGAAAACTAAGACAACTACCAATAATGTGTGCTTTCCCTTGAGAAGCTTTTGATTACAAGAAAAAATTTAAAGTACTTTTTAAACATAGAACTTTCGAAGGTTCGTACCATTCCATGTCCTGTCGATGGGTTCTCCGAGAAGAGTGGCCAATTTGTATGCTCCATTGCCGTAGGCCTCAGCTACCATGTAGGGTCCTTCCCAAGTTGGTCCCAGTTTTCCTTGATACTCTGCTTTGCTTGCACTGTTGAGGCGCAGTACATATTCTCCAGGCTTGAAAGTGGAAGGTCTGACCCTTTTGTTATAGTAGCCTTCGATCTTATGTTTGTGTATTGCTTCTCGGATGGAGGCTATTTCTCTCCTTTCTTCTAGGAGATCAAGGTTTTCCCTGATCCTATCGTCATTTTGGGAGGCATCATACATTGCCACACGCTCCGTGTGTACAATTAGTTCCGAAGGGATGACCGCTTCTGTTCCGTATGTTAGGCTGAAGGGGGTTTCTCCGTTGCTTGACTTAGGATGTGTTCGGTGAGCCCATAAGACTTGAGGGAGCTCATCCACCCATCCGTGATGAGTTCGACCTAGCCTTTTCTCGATCCCTTTGACGATTTCTCTGTTTGTAACCTCCACTTGTCCATTACCTTGTGGGTGATAGACGGATGTCCATGATTGTTTTATGTTGAGCCCTTGACAGAAGTCATAAAAGACTCCTTCAACAAACTGTTTCCCGTTGTCAGATATGATGATGTGGGGTACTCCAAATCTGCACACAATGTGTTCCCATACAAACTTCTTGATCTGTCTTCCTGTCACCGAGGCTAGGGGTTTTGCTTCCACCCACTTGGTGAAGTAGTCGATCGCTACTAGCAAGAACTTGACTCCTCCGGGAGCTATAGGCATAGGCCCTACAATATCGATGCCCCACTGGGAGAAGGGCCATGCGGATGTCACACTTGTCATATCTTGCTTCGGCATTTTTGGAACGTTTGAGTGTATCTGACAAGCTTCACACTTGAGGATGATTTCGGTTGCGTCCCTGTGCATCGAGGGCCAATAGTAGCCCAACTTCATTATCTTCAAGACAACTGAGAGAGGTCCTGCATGGAGACCGCAAGATCCTTCGTGGACTTCGGCTATGATGCTCGAAGCTTGCTTGGGGCCTACGCATCGTAACCAAGGTGATAAAAACGACCTCCTATATAGGGTTTTCCCTATTAGCCGGTACTGCGGGGACTTAACCCGAATCTTTCTTGCAAGCTTGGGATCTTCAGGGAGAAGACCACTTATCAAATATTCCCTTATGGGAGTCATCCATGTCTCTCCTTCTTCGTGAATCACATCAGCGACCTCTTTGAGAACGATGGATCTTTCAGGAAGGATTTCCACAAGAACCTCCTTAGTGAGATGAGCGAAAGCCATGGAAGCTAGCTTGCTTAATGCGTCTGCCTTTTTGTTCTGGTTCTGACGAACATGTTGGATGGTGTAAGAGTTGAAGTTTTCAAGCATCTCTTTTGTCTTTTCCAAGTACTGTTTGATGACGGGTTGCCTTGCTTCGTAGGAACCTGTCACTTGGTTTGCCACCAATTGGGAATCTACGAAGACCGCGAGAGCTTTGACCTCCATATCTTTGGCTAGCCGGAGTCCTGCTAATAGCGCTTCGTATTCTACTTCGTTGTTTGTGGCTTTGAACTCAAACCGAAGAGCATATGTATGCTCCTTCCCTTCAGGACTGACTAACATTAGACCTGCTCCGGAGCCATCGGAACTGGATGCTCCATCTGTGTAAAGCTTCCATTCAACCTGCGTTTGAGAAAGATTAGCTTTGGACTTTTCCTTTTCTTCATCGGGTCTGGAAGGTGTTTCTGCCAAGAAATCTGCGAGGATTTGCCCTTTGATAGAACTACGTCCTTTAAACTCGATTTCATGTTCTCCGAGTTCAATAGCCCATTTAGCCACCCTTCCAGACTTTTCAGGTTTATACAAGATCTGCTTCAGTGGCTTATCGGTTAAGACTGTAATTGGGTGGGCCTGGAAATAGCGTCGGAGTCTCCTTGCTGCGTAAATTAAGGCGAGCACTAACTTCTCCAATGTTGGGTAGTTGACCTCCGCTCCTTGTAGGACCCTGCTAACAAAGTAAATTGGGATCTGTCGCTTTTCTCTCTCTGCCATAAGGACTGCGCTAATACTTTCTGCTGAGGATGCCAAGTACATAAACAACACTTCGCCTTTGATTGGGGCTGTAAGTGTTGGAAGTATTTCAATGAACTCCTTCATCTTCTGAAAGGCTACTTCAGCGTCCTGGCTCCATTGGAAAGTTTTCTTGTTCGCGCATCCTTTGAGTGTTTTGAAGAAGGGTAGGGACCTGTCAGCTCCTTTCGACAAAAATCGACTTAAGGCTGCCAACTTCCCATTCAGGCTCTACACATCTTTTAGACACTTAGGGGCTTGGATATCGGAGATGGCTTTGACCTTAGAGGGGTTAGCTCGTATCCCCTGCTTAGTGATCAAATGTCCTAAGAATTGTCCTTCCTCGACACCGAAGGAGCATTTCTTAGGGTTCAGCTTCATGTTGATTGCCCGGAGCTGATCGAATGTTTCCTGTACATCAAGGAGTAGGTCCTCCTCAGTCTTGCTCTTGATAACCATGTCATCAACGTAGGCTTCGAGATTCCTGCCTATCTGTTTGTTGAAGGCTTTATCTACGAGACGTTGGTAAGTAGCCCCTGCGTTCTTCAAACCGAAGGGCATCTTTCTGTAACAGTAGACACCTTTACTTGTGTAGAAGGCTGTCTTTTCCTCGTCCTCCTTGGCCATCTGGATCTGATGGTACCCCTTGTAGGCATCTAAGAAGCATTTTAACCGGAAGCCTGCCAAGGATTCTACCTTCCAGTCGATTTCGGGTAGGGGGTAGCAATCCTTAGGGCATGCTTTGTTGATGTCAGTGAAATCCACGCACATGCGCCATCCTCCGTCGCTCTTTTTACCAAAGCCGGGTTGGCCACCCAAGTTTGGTATTTAACCTCCCTCAGGATGCCTGCTTGTGTAAGTTCATCAACTTCTTTGCAAGCTGCGGCGTTTCTCGGGGGCAAGGCTTCTCTTTTTCTGCTTTATGGGCTCAATGTGCTTGTACTCATTGAGTTTATGCTCCGTTCCGAAGGACTGTCCATCTATCAGCAATGTTCTTGGAACACCTGTCATGTCAGAATATTTCCAAGCAAAGACATCAAGGTTAGTATGTAACAGTTCTGTGAGCTTCGCCTTGAAATTCGCTAGGAGTTGCTTCCCTACTACTACTGTCTGTTCAGGATAGCTAGGGTTTACGACAACTCGCTCCTCTGCATCTGTACAACTAAGAATTGCCATCGGAGGCTCCTCCAATTCCTCTCTGATCTTTTTGACACCATATACACCCTTATCCGTTCCATAACTAGAATGAACAGTTCCTACTCCGAAGGGGGTTTGGAACTTAATAGCAGCATGTATAGTGGAAACAACAATTCCCATTTTTTGCATAGCTGTTCTCCCTATTAATAAATTATAAGGAGAATCTGACCTTACTATGACGAAAATCAGTGTCTCCGTGCGGGATAAGGGGCCTTTGCCTATGGTGACTTCCAACGGTACTTCTCCCAGAGGCCATGAGTGTTCACCAGAGAACCCTACCAGCGGTGCTTTCGAGTCGACCCTCTGTGAGCGTATAGATGAATTGAGCTTTAGGAAACAATGCTCGTAGATGATTTCGCAGGAGCTTCCGCAATCCATATACGCTCGGTTCACCTCCCTGTTGGATATGTGTACCTTGATGATCACGGGATCGGTCGAAGGTGTCTGCCCTAATATGTGGGGAAAGGTTATTTCCCCTACACTTCCTAGCTCTTCTTCTGCTTCCTTCCTCTTCAAAGTGGTATCGCGTTTGTGTACCATTGGTATCGGAGCTTCTGCGGGCGTAGTTTCCTTTTTGTTACCCTTCCATTCTCCTAGTTGAGTATCATAGAATTTGTCCTTTCCCTTCTTTATGCCTTTGACCAGGTGTGCTAACTGTCTGGATCGTACTGCCTCTTCGATCTGCTTCTTTAATTCCCTGCAGTTGTTCGTGTCATGTCCATGATCTTCATGGAAATGGCAGTACTTGGACATGTCTTTGGCCTTGCCTCGTGTTATCATCCGAGGCGGAGGATCGAAGGATTTTGCGGCCTTCTCTGTCGCTAGGATTTCTCGGGGAGATTTAACCAAGTTTTCCAGAAATCCATGGTTCGAACCTTTGTTGTAGGGGGTGAAGCGATCTCTGTTCTTCTTCTTGTTTTTGGATCCTTCCTAGGAGGACCCTCTAGAGAATTTGTTAGATGCTTCCTTTGGCTCTATCGGAGCCCCGTTTGCTGCTACCTCTTTAGACTCAATCCAGGTGTAAGCCTTCTCAATCAAGGCCTTGTAGGTGTTGGGAAGATCGGTGGACAGGAATTCCACCAAGCTTCGAGTTCGGAGGCCATGTACAAAACCAGAGATCCTCTGATCTTCATGTAGACCCATAATCTGCAAAGTTTCATCAGTATCCGTAACGAAGGCTCTCGTGCTTTCGTTGTCCCTTTGTTTGATGGTGTGTACGGTTAAGTGAGTTTTGGTGTGCTTCTTCTGCTGGCTAAAGTGTAACCGGAACTTAGCCTTAAGATCATCTAGACTCACAATGCTTCCCAGCTTCTGTCCGTTCCACCATATTCTTGCGGAATCTCTGAGCGTGTATGTGAACATATGGCATGCTACCGGCATGACCCACTTTTGCATTTTGATAGCGCCTTCAAATAAATGGAGAAAGTTATCGGGATCACCTTTTCCGTCGTAGGTGCCTATATGAGTAGGCATCTTCACGCCGTCAGGTAAAGGGTAGTCCTCGATCCATTTCACGAAGGGTGTGCAAGCTCCAGAGGCTTCGGCACCGTAAGGGTTGTACGGAGGTGGATAAACCGGTGTAGGGTTGTACGGGTTAGGAAATGGCTGTGGATAGGTAGGGTACGCATTGGAAGTTTGGTACGAAGGGTATATTCCCATCGATTGTGTAGGAATCTGTCCGTAGGACATCTGCTGGTAATTCTGGTTTGGGATTGAACCATTTGGAGGGTAAGTGTTGTAGGTTTGAGTAGGTAAGTAGGGATTCATTCCCGGAGGGGGTAATTGGTTCATGTTGGAGTAGGGAGATGGATCTCCGATACTCGAAACATAAGAGGGTGGTACTGGAGCCCCCGCCCCTTCTCTTCCCAAATGTGCTGCTAGAAGAGGAGGCAGGTTTACCCCTCCATTTCCTACTGGGATGCTTCCTCCGTTGGAGTTCTCGCTCCTTCTTTCATCATGCATTCTGTCCCTTCTACCCGGATTTCCTCCGAGTCCTTCTACAAAACCCACGGTCCTTCCATTTGACCTTCTAACGGAAGGGGAACCATTTCGTAGGGCCTAGCGCCCCCTGCCCAAAGGTTGAGGTCCGTCCTCCACTTCAATCTCCTCGTCATACTCCTCGCTGGAGTATTCCAACTCCCTCCGCATTTCTGTGTTACGAACTTGTTTCTTGTGAGCCCTTAGCAAAGAATCTAAGGCCTCAAAGTTTGCCTCTACGAAGGCGGGACTAATGTCCGGAATAGGGTTAGCGGATGTTGAGGCGTGATGCACGGGAGTAGTTTCCAAACGAGATCTTGTGGTGAAGGTTGAGGTTGTTATGGGGGCGAGGTTATCGGTGTTGGTTGTGGTGAGTGGGACCAGAGTAGAGAAACCTGGTGGAGGTGAATCTTCTCTTCCTGGTTCCATGCTGGAAAAGTAGCGTAGTTGGTTAAGGTATTAGGACTGGGTGATTACGGGACTAATAGTTGTGGTCCCACGGATGACGCCACTGATTGTACAAAAGATTGCACTACCAGGCTTCGATGAGGATCAAAGTAATGAGGGGTGTGTATTCCAGCCAAGACTCGCCTGTAACCTGAGAATAAGAAATACTAAGACACTACGTTAAGTGATTGCGCAAGGGTAGGACCCTGCGAACCACCTCCGGCGTGAGAGTAAGTATGAGTTATGGTTGTATAAGTGTGTGAAAGTAAAGAGATGAGTGTGAAATGAGCATACCATAATCCATTGCCCGTCCAACCTATTTATAGTGAATGAAATAGGGTTGAGAGCACTTCTGCATGAATGTCGGAGATCATGGGGGCGTTCCATGATTGTGGTTAACCGCTAGGGCTTAGTGACCCACGTTCTCAGACTTGACGGGGAAGCCAAGAGAGAGAGGGAGATCGTGGGTTTGACCAAGTCAGGAGGTTCCCTTATCCATTGTCCTTCGTCAGCCATACCCCGAAGGGCTTAGGGCTTTGGATGGCGAGTTCCCCTTAGGTAACCTTCGTGCCAACGAATGGTTTGACGCCTATGGATATTTTGGAATCCTAACTTGGGCCTTCGTATAGAAGGGCTTCGACACGTCTCGGAGGAGTGTCCTTCGAGCTACTCGGAGGGTACATCATCAATCTCTGTTAAGGAAAGCAGCCTCGCCGCCTACTACAAATAGCAAAGTAAATAGTAATCGAATATATCAATATTCGTGATTACTGTGATCCCAGTTTTGTCTTCTAGGTTAAAGTTAAAACCATACTTGTATAAATAGCATAAGAGAGTGAGTGAAAAGTTTTAAGCTTGTTAATTGTAAAAACACACACACACACAAGCCATCTTTTCACTCCTCCAAATACAACTTTATCCCTGAGATAGCTCAGTGGGTTCTAAGAGTTGTGCTTAGACTTAGCCTGAGTTTAGAGAGGAGTTACCAAACTTTGTCATTTCAATCTCAAGTACTATTCCGCAAGTACTTGGGTAATGTATTCTTTTGATTCATTTCTAATAAGAATATAAACGTTGAAAATTTATAAGTGTGTTTTACTTACGTTAATTTCAGTCATTAGTCACTATTAGTTTGTTTTATTTACTTAAACTATTTTATACGATAGTGAATAGGGAACAACAAGTGGTATCAGAGCGAGGATAATTATAAAACTTTTTTTTAAGCCGCTCAAAGTTTTTAAATTAGGATCCTAAAATGGCTGAAATTGATGTACCCCAACTAGTCGATAAAAAAGGAGGAGCTTATTCAGCTATCGCCCCTAGACTTGAAGTTGGCAAATTCAACAAATGGAAAAAGCGAATGCTTTGCTATTTGATGGGAATGGAACCTTATTATATCAAGTGTATAAATGAAGGTCCATTTATCCCCAAAACAGCTGAAGGGTTGCCCAAACCTGAAGCTCAGTGGGCCCAAGATGAAAGAAGAGTGGTCAACTAGGACCAAAGACTCAAAAGTATAATCATTTCATGTCTTCCTGATGATATTATGGAGTCAGTCATTAGCTGTAGTATAGCTAAACAAACCTGGGATGACCTGGTTCATAGTCATGAAGGTCCATCTAATACCAAGGAAAACAGGATCATGGACCTGAAACTTGAGTATAACACCTTCAGGGCTAGGGACCCAGAAACTCTGTCTCAAACTTACACCAGATACAAAACTCTTTTAAATGAACTTTCAAATGATGGTGTTAAGTTATCAAAACATGAGATAAATGTTGGTTTTGTAAACTGTCTCCCTGAGAAGTGTTTGAACTTCTCTCAGGGACTTAGGAATGCTAATCATATCCAAAACCTTGAGCTTCCTGAAATTTATGGGAAATTTGTCTATGAGTAAAACCTCATCAACAGACGATACCCTAACTTAAAGAAGTCTCAGGAAGTCAAGAAATCCTTTGAGCTTCCTGAAATTGATGACTCTGATTGGCAGTCTTATATGAATTATCTTAATGTTGACCTTAAGTTCGTAGAAGAGCAAAGACTGAATCTTTTTTTCAAAATACAACAAGCTAAGTTTTGAATTGAACAAGTTTAGGGATGAACTGCTTCTTTTGAAACAAGCTAAGCTTGAGGTTGTCACTTTGCAAATTCAAAACACTAAACTAGTTAAAAGAAATCAGGCTCTTCAAGATGAACTCAAAAAGGTTCAAGATATCCTTAATAGTTGGACTGCTAAAAATCCCAAGGTCTTTGATGCTGTGGGTGCCCCCAGTAGCAAAAAGAGAGTCATAGGTGAAAATCATCTCCCTGATTCTCACAACAAAGACCATAGTCCCAAACCATTTGTGTCTGGTGGCATGATTACCAGTATGATGATTGTTCCCAAGCCCAGTGATTGGATTGAAAGACTTAATCCTGAGAGTAGGCTTCCTAACTTTGACTCTGGAAGAATTCTAGAGCCTGAAAGTCAAGCTCTAAAGAGCATGCTTGGACTTCCTGATGTGCCTAGTAGTACTGAACATATCTCTGAGTCTGAAGATGAATCTCAAGTACCACTTCCACCTTTGGAACCTCTTTAGGGTGCTGATCCTAGCTCTGAGCTTACTCCCTTACAATACAATTCGCACTCTCCTAAAGAAAGGTCTGTACTTGGTAGAACCATCCTGAAAAGACCATCAAAACCAACTCAACAAGAATCTACCCCCACTGAAACTTCCACATCCTCTGTCCCCACTGAAGCTGATCAAATTCAGCAACTGACTGAACTTGTGAGTAAGCTAACTGAAAAGATGGAATCCATTGAAAAGGTCCCTGAATCAATCAAGGAGACAAAGTCAGCTTCCTCTAGTTCCTCAAAGTCAAAAGCCACCACCAAAAACAAGCAGAAGTGTGATCGGTGCCACTATACCAGTCATACCACTGACAACTATTATAGAATCCTGTTTTGTATGATATGCAAAAGGGATGATTACAGAAGTGCTGATCACTTACAGTAAAGCAAACTACACCAAAGTTGGTCATCAGTATGCTTCTACATCCAAGTCTGCTCACAAGAATAGAGCAAAACCTTTTCCTATATGTCCTCACTATAGATTCAATGATCATCATCAGGATGATTGTCTCATGAACACATGCTGTGAGATTTGCGGGAATCCAGCTCATGAGACATCCCAACATGACAATGTCATTCATGCTAGGAGAGGTTCAAAACAACCTAGGGTCACTGAGTCACTCTCAGTCTCTAAATGCAAAACCTGTGGTAGCACAATGCATTCCACCACTGACCATGAATCCATTTCCAAATTCAAACAGACCTTGAAGCCCAAGCCCACTAGTAAGTGGGTCACTAAGAGAAACTAATTCAGTTTACTACTTGTGAAGAGACATGCCAGGGAGCCCATCTGGCATCTAGACAGTGGATGCTCAAGAAGCATGACGGGAGTTAAAGAATATATGCACAAGTATGTAGAGGAACCAGGACCTAAGGTAGTATTTGGTGATAACTCATCATGTCCCACTGAAGGTTATGGTTCAGTAAACTGTAAAGGAATAGTTTTCTCTAGGATAGCTTATGTCAATGGTCTTAAATACAATCTCATCAGTGTCAGTCAACTATGTGATGCTAAGTACATTGTGCATTTTAATGACAAACAAGGTACCATTTTTAATTCCAACAAAGAAGTTATTTTGGTAGCTCCTAGAAGAGATAATGTTTATGTCTTATACATGTCTACTCTCTCTCAAGATGGAACTTGTTTCTTTCCCAAAGCCACTGAAACCATCAACTGGCTGTGGCACAAGAGACTCTCTCACCTAAACTTCAAAAATATCAACAACTTGGCAAAACAAAACAAGGTCCTTAGATTACCATCATTGGTTTTTGCAAAAGACAAACCATGCTCAGCCTGTGAAAAAGGAAAACATCAAAGAGCATCTTTCAAAACAAAACAAAACTTCTCCATCAAAAGCTGCCTTCACCTCTTTCATATGGATCTCTTTGGACCAGTCAGTCCTAGATCTATCCAGCATGAGAAGTATACACTTGTCATAGTTGATGAGTTTTCAAGATATACTTGGGTATACTTTCTTTCCAAAAAGAGTCAGGCAGCTAATACTATAATGTCATTCATCAGGAACATTGAGAACCAAAATGACATTACAGTAAAACAAATCAGAACTGACAATGGCACTGAGTTCAAAAATGATGAACTTGAGAGTTTTTGTGATGAAAAGGGAATCTCCCAAAATTTTTCATCTCCTTACACCCCTGAACAAAATGGGGTGGCTGAAAGGAAAAATAGAACTCTCATTGAGGCTGCAAGAACCATGTTAAATGGCTCAGCACTCTCAAAACATTTCTGGACTGAAGCAATCAAGACTGCCTGTTACACTCAAAACAGGTCAATCATTGTCAAAAGACATAATAAAACCCCATATGAGATTTTCAAAGGTAGACTTCCTGACATCAGCTATTTTCATGTGTTTAGGTGTCTTGTGTTTATTCATAACCACAAGGATCACCTAGGCAAGTTTGATGCAAAAGCTGATGATGGATACTTCCTAGGCTACTCACTGATCTCCGAAGCCTTTAGGGTTTTTAACACAAGGAGACAACAAGTTGAGGAAACCTTTCATGTCACCTTTGATGAAAGTTCTGAAAGCATCAGGTTCACCAACACCTCAGTGGAGGAAATAGGAATTGATAACTCATCAAGGTATCCTCCTGATGAGTACAACACTGAAATCAATTCATCATACCAAGCTGATGCTGACATCTCATATTATGTCTTACCTCACCACCTTCCCCAATCAACAATCAGTGAATTCATTGATAATCAATCAGTCCCAACAGGGATAGGTCAAACTGAACCAAATGTTCAGGAACCTGTGAACCATGAACCTCAACCTGAACAGGACATCTCAACAGATACCCTAAATGATTCTGTTACTCCTGAAACTGAACTCACTCCTGAGATACCAGTGACCTCTTCAAGCTCAGATCCTAGACCACAAAGTAAGTGGACAAAGTCTCAGGACATTGAGCTTGTAAACATCATTGGTGAACCCACTGAGGGCATGCTCACTAGAAGCATGGCTGCTAAGTTAACTGCAGCTTCAGCCAATGAGTGTCTATATGCTGATTACCTATCAGAAATAGAACCCAAGAGTGTTGCTGAGGCTCTAAAACATCCTAGTTGGGTTCTGGCTATCCAAGAAGAATTGCAACAGTTTGACAAAAACAAAGTCATGACCTTGATCAAATGTCCTCAGGATGTCATAGTCATAGGAATGAAGTGGTTTTTCAGAAACAAAACTGATGAAAATGGCACTGTCATTAAAAATAAAGCCAGGCTTGTAGCCAAAGGTTACAGTTAATAAGAAGGCATTGACTATGATGAGACATTTGCTCCTGTTGCTAGAATGGAAGCCATCAGGATCTTCCTTGCATATGCCACGTACATGAACTTCAAAGTTTACCAAATTGATGTAAAAAGTGCATTCCTAAATGGTGAACTCAAGGAAGATGTTTATGTTCAGCAACCCCCAGGCTTTGAGAGCAGTGAATTCCCTGACTATGTCTGCAAGCTTGATAAAGCTCTTTATGGACTGAAACAAGCTCCCAGGGCATGGTATGAAACTCTCTCAGCCTTCCCGATTCAAAACAAGTTTGTCAGAGGAAAGATAGACAACACATTGTTTATCTATAGGACAAAACAAGATGTGATACTGGTCCAAGTATATGTTGATGACATCATCTTTGGCTCAACAAACTACACTCTTTGCAAACAGTTTGAGAAACTAATGACAAAGAAGTTTGAAATGAGCATGATGGGTGAACTCACATACTTCCTTGGACTACAAATCAGGCAAACTGATAAAGGAATCTCCATCAGTCAAGAGAAATACACAAGAAATCTCTTGAAAAAGTATGAGATATCTGACTGTGCCTCAGTGAAGACACCAATGGTTCCTCCTAACAATCTTGGACCAGATCTCACTGGCAAATCAGTCGATCAAACTCATTTCAGAGGGATTGTAGGCTCACTGATGTACCTAACTACTTCTAGACCAGACATCCAATTCTCAGTCTGTCTAATAGCAAGATATCAGTCTAATCCTAAAGAATCTCATCTCACTGCAGCCAAAAGAATTCTCAGATACCTGAAGGGTACACCAAGCGTTGGACTTTACTATCCAAAGTGCTCAGGGTTTGACCTCAAAGGTTACTCTGATTCTGACTATGCTGGCTGCAACATGGACATAAAAAGTACCTCAGGGTCCTGTCAATTCCTTGGAGGAAAACTGGTTTGTTGGAGTGCTAAAAAGCAACAATCAGTGGCTATGTCTTTAGCCGAAGCTGAATATGTGGCTGCTGCAGGATGCTGTGCCAATGTCTTATGGATGAAAAGTCAAATCAGTGACTACGACATCCATTACAAAATGGTACCTATCTTCTGTGACAATACCAGTGCAATTGCAATCTCTAACAATCCTGTCCTCCACCAAAGAACCAAACACATTGATATCAGATATCACTTCATCAGGGATCACATAATGAAAGGAGACATTGAACTTCATTTCATCCCTACTGAGTATCAACTTGCTGATATATTCACCAAACCTTTGGATGAACCTACCTTCAGGAGACTGAAAGCTGAATTGGGTATGCTTGACATTGAAAGTCAGGCATCTGAAAACTAATCTCAGTAAGTTCCTTGAAATGGTTCATCTTCCCTGAACATCAAAACCCTACCTCTCACTGAATGAGTAAGACTCACTCAGGGTCCCTGACATAATGCATTGAATGAGTAACTAAATGCTCCAAGTATTAGTTACTTAAATGTCCTAGGTTGGAAATCCCACCAATTTAATATAGGAATATATGTCTTACTGTCAGGGGTCTTTTCACATACCTCATCCCACTTGGCATTAAATGCCTTCTACCACATAAAATATCCTATGGATATTTTATTGCTGCAAAAGTGCACTTTTACTGTGCACTGCAACTGTTCCCATGAAAAACGGGATTTTACTGCGGGTAGTGGTGGGTGGCATTAAATGTGGAAATTCAAAACGTTTTCACAAACTGACTTTATGAATTCCCATTTATGCACATTTTACCCCTCTCACCACTCTATAAATACCCTCTTCTAAACCAAACACACACACAAATTATTTTCTGCAACAAAACTCTGTCAAAATCATTTCTCAAATCCAGAAAAATTTGTGTGTTCTTAAAAACTCTTCAAACCTTCTTGTGAAAAACCCTTCTTGTAAACATTTACATAAGTTTTTCATAACAAACTAAAGAGATACAAAAAGGTTTCGATTGTTCTTGTCAATTTTTTTTCAAAAAAAAAACAAAACCTAAAACCTTTTAATGGAAATGGCAAAAACACAATCTCTTCAGTTCGCTTCTCAGTGGGTAGGGGATCTTACAAACGTTGAGTTCAAAACAAATAATGTCATAGGCAATTTTGAATACCCTGAAAATGTCCCAGCCTATAAAGACATTATGAAATTTTTGTTCAACTGCCCACTCAAAACGGCCTTTGTTCAGTGTCCCTCTATACTGTATCAAAATCTCCTCAGGGAGTTTTGGGCTACAGCCAAGGCCTTTGACCCGACACCCTCTACTGATGAGAATAACCTAAGACCTCTCAGGAAGTATCTCATCAGGTTCAGTCTTAACGGGGGGCAACAATTCACCCTGGATTATAAAACGTTTTGTACTTCAACAGGGCTAGACTATAACAAAGGTGTTTATGTCTCCCATCCTGAACCCTCCACAGTGAAGGATGGGTTAAAACAAATCGTTTTAGATCCTACTTTTTTGGACAAGACCCCAGTCACCAAGAATTCATTTCTTGTGGCTTGGAGGATCCTGTTCACTTTTGTGATTCAGGTCCTCGGCGGGAACCATTCGTCCACTGAACAAGTTAATTCTATTCAGTTGATGATGGCTTACTGCTTGATGAATGGGGTCACTGTCGACATAGGGGAGATCATTTACAGTGATCTTGTAACCAAGCTACAGAGCAAAAGTAGGACGAAATACGTTTCGTATCCTAGGTTTGTCTCTTGTGCTTTGCAAACATTACTGGGTTCAAATTATACTCAGGAAGAAAAATTTTGTTCTTTACCTGGCATCCTGAGCCAATCAAACTTTCAAATTGACCCATCCCTTGTCACAAATATTGAATTGACGGCCCATATGGTTGTTGTAAACAACCAGAAGGAATCAGTGTCTCCTAACCCTGCTCCTAAAAAGAGAAAGAGGAAGTCTCAGACTGGGACTAAAACCAAACCCAAGTCTCAGGGCCCTGAGGCTTCAGGAGCACAGCCTAAAAGGCAAAGAAAGCCCAAGACCGATTTGCCACCAGTGGAGACCAAGCAACATCCACCCAGGTGACAACGAAGGACACTGATAAATCACAATCAGTACCCTTGGTCCCAACAATTACTCCCCAAGATCCAGAGGGAAACAAACAACCCGCTGGTAGGGGAGCGCCTTCCACAGTGCCTGATGATGACATTAGCCAGTCAAAGCCTTTGTCTGAGGGCACACTGATCAATCCCAAAGACTCAGAGGGAGCCAAACAACCAGCTGATAGGGATACAACTATCACTGACTCCGCCAAAGGCACTGGGAAATACCTATCAGTGTCTTAGGGGTCACTGGGGGACAAAGACTCGGAGGGAAAGAAACAACCCGCCGATACGGAACCCACCACCAATCCTGACTCCCGAGAAGGCACTGAGAAACACCCATCAGTGTCCGAGGGGTCCACGGGGGACAAAGACTCAGAGGGATTAATACCACCCGCTGAAATGGAACCCTTAACCAACCCCTTGTTAACCGTTGCTGATGTTACAGGACTACTATTCTCTGACGATGAGCTTGCTGACACTGATGATGAAATTTGTGGACGCTGAGGTTCAATCTGAACAAGAACCTCAGCCTGATCCAACGGAGCATACTGAATCCCCGTTTCAACCTGAAGATAATGCTTCTGACTCCTCTTCCAGCTCTGATGAATTCAAACAGTTTGACAATGTTCTTCCCCTCACTGAAAGACAACTAGTTCAGTGGATCACCAAAGCTTCAAGGAAGCTATACTCAGGGGTCACTAAAAATTTGTGGGAACAACATACTGAGGCTGGTGCAAGCTATGCAGATCTGAAGGCTGAGGTGCAGGCCTTTGATGAAAATGTTCATGAGCACAGGGACTTGATGTATGACAGCATTCACAGATTGGATGACAATTTGGCTAAATTCCTATGACATCTTCAGTGTGTCGGCACAAAAGTAGATGAAATCAGGAAATCTGTCAAAGAAGACCCAGCACTCAACTCTAAAGTGCTGGAGGCTATTGAGGCGTACTTGAACCAATCCTCCAGCCTCACTAAACTGATCGAAACACTCAAATCAACAAACTTTTAGGGTCTTCATTCTTCAATCCAATCTCTTCAAGCAACACTGAGCTCTGTGAATACTCAGATGGCTACAATGACTCAGGCTTCGACCTCCTTGGCCTGGAATCTTGGGCCGCGCCTGACTGCTTTGAAAGTATCTCAGGCTAATTTGGAAGCTAAAGTCTCCGTCCTTCAAACAGATACCTCTGACATGAAGGCAATGATCACTGAAATCTATCAGGCCTTCAAGGGTCAAGCAACTCAGTCCCCCTCAACACCTACTCCAACTCTTGCCCTCACTGACGCTCCGGCAACAGTTGAGGGGGAGAATAATGCTGAAGAAACTCCTCTTCACACTGAGGGGGAGCCAACATCCTCAGTATCTGCAGCTCCAACATCATCATCAGCACCAGTCTCAGCAACACCCATCTCATCTCTACCACCACAAACATCAACAACAACAACACTAATAGTCACAACACCAATAATAACAAAAACACCCTTGGTTGCATCTTCTTCCTCAAACCAGGACAAAGGCAAAGGTATAATGACAACAACTGAGCCTGAGAAGATTCCCTACAAAATTGGTGACACTAAATACCTTCTCACACCGGAACAGCTAAATAGATATCTTGCTAAAGAAGAAAGAAGATTGAAACAAGCTGAGGAAGATAAGAAGAGTAAGGAAGCACTGGTTAAAGTGATTGCTGAAGAAGCTGAGAATGTGGGAATTGACCCAAAGAAGCTTCAAAAAGGTCAGGCAGGACAGATGTTTAAGGATGCTCAGGCAGCTAAAATGACTGAAATGAAAAAATAGTTGGAAGAAAAGAAGAAAAGATCTGCTGCCATCAGGAAAGCAAGGATTGATGACTATAACTGGGCAATGACAAGCAGAAGGCTGCTTGAAAAGATCATCGATGTCAAAATCATCCCCAGGTCTAAACCACTGGCTATGAACGTCTACAGGGGGGATGATAAAAGACACTTCAAGGTTCATGATCCCCTAAAATTCACTGACTTTGGGATCAGTGAACTCAATGAACTCAGTCCAATAATTGAAAAGAAGCAGAACAAGGTGGTTAAGGAGCTGATGAAGATGCTCAGCAAAAGATATGAAAGGCTGAGGGATGCACCAGCTCAACTAGGAATTCAGCCTGCCTTAACAGCACCTCAAGGATCTCAACCACAATCATCCACTGGCAAAAGGAAGAGAGTTGAGTTCCAGCCTGAGATCAAAGTTCCTGGACTTGAATGCAACAGGGATCTGCCTGAAGGTGTTAAGTTTGTGAACTGCTTAGTGATTAAAAAGCCTGAAAGAGGGCTATTTTTTATTGATGTCTATGGAAACCAAGCGTTCCAAAGATGGAGCGATATTGATCAAGCAGGAGTGGCAACAATGCTGAGCTACATACCAGTGGCTTCTCAAATTCAGACTTCTGCAAATATCAAGTTCTGTGCTGACTTAAATGCCAATATAAAAGACCATCCTGACACTGATAACAAAGAAAGTCAAGCTTGAAGCACTGGGAATCCATTTGGACTAATCATGTTTTTTTTTTATCTTTTTGTACTAGTGATAGGGACTTTGTAATTTGATCAATAAACGATGTATGTTTTGTTAAAAACTCAGTGTTCCTTACTTGTATTCATTAGTACATTCAGTGTAAGAAGAAGCCATTTGCTCACTTACACTGATCAAACACTTAGGCTATTTGTATATCCAAATAGGGGGAGACTGTTGGGTTCAGTGAATACCCAAACCCCTTAATCTAGGATTTGAATAGAAAATAGCCCAAGTGTTTAAAACGTTAAACACTAACAGGACACTGAAAGCATATCCTCTCAGTGAGCCATCTTCAGGACACTCAGTATGAGGCGAAGAACAAGCCTCTCCACTCAGTAAGGCAGAACTTAAAGGGTGAAGAATAAGTCAAGAAGAAGATGGTGGATTCAGTGAGTGATGACAATAACTCACTGAATCCCTAAGACTCCTCTCCAATTGTTTACACTGAAGACAAACTGATGATAAAGACTGAAGGCTATGAAGACTGAAGAAGAGCGGGATAAGGCGGGAAATGTTTACCCAGTTAAAACTAAGTCCCTATCTACTAAAGTCAAACATTTCCCTGAATGGCAAGCGGCTGAGCTAAAGTATCTCTGTTAAGGAAAGCAGCCTCGCCGCCTACTACAAATAGCAAAGTAAACAGTAATCGAATATATCAATATTCGTGATTACTGTGATCTCAGTTTTGTCTTCTAGGTTAAAGTTAAAACCATACTTGTATAAATAGCATAAGAGAGTGAGTGAAAAGTTTTAAGCTTGTGAATTGTAAAAACACACACACACAAGCCATCTTTTCACTCCTCCAAATACAACTTTATCCTTGAGATAGCTCAGTGGGTTCTAAGTGTTGTGCTCAAACTTAGCCTGAGCTTAGAGAGGAGTTACCAAACTTTGTCATTTCAATCTCAAGTAATATTCTGCAAGTACTTGGGTAATGTATTCTTTTACTTCATTTCTAATAAGAATATAAACGTTGAAAATTTATAAGTGTGTTTTACTTACGTTAATTTCAGTCATTAATCACTATTAGTTTGTTTTATTTACTTAAACTGTTTTATACGATAGTGAATAGGGAAAAACACATACCTTATTGACAATTAGCTTCACAACCAACACCCTTTGCTGGTTAAAAGCTCAACAGATTCATTCATATGTGCCGTAACCTCAAGCTCCGAGCTCATTTCCTCTCAACAGTGCCTATTTAATAATCTTAGGTTATATATATATTAACACAACAACATTACTTATGCAATTAAACTTAATGTAATTCGTGTACTATACTCAGATCCGAGCTCATTTATTATATTGTACCTAAACTCTAGCGCCACTGCTAAAAGCTTTTGGCATTGCTAACGGGGCCTCAGTCTCTAAACAACAACCTAAAAGCTTTAAAACATTTATAAAAAGTGAATTTTTTTACGTAACTTGTAGGGATTCTACTATTTGTCTCATATAATTTTACTCTCGTCCGACTAAACTAATCAAATGAAATTTCCTCGGCCCATAATCAACTAATTACAGCAACAATAATAAAAACATGCATTCTAATTTCAGTAGAGGACCAAAAATGTGAACTGTTCGCGTTATATTGCATATCACGAATCAATAAACTTATGAACTAATAAAAGTTTTAACAAATTTCCAACAATTAGTTTTACGATTAAAAAATAAACAATAATTACAAAAACAACAAAACTGCTTCGAGCAATTACTGTCCCATATGAACCGTTTTCGGTGCTTGAAGTGATTAACTACTCAACCAAGCTAAATATGTCTCGTACATCAATAGAATGTTAGAACTGTGGGCCTCTTTTCCATGTTGTGAACATATTCTGTGGAGGAAGTGACATATTTGGTTAGTGACTATTTGGATATTATTGTGTTTCCTTTTTGTTTTGATATAGCAAATTGTATGAAAGTTAGTGATTGAGACAAAATAGTACCAGCATGGCGTCTCAAAAAATGTGTTCCTGGCACGTTGTCTATCACCAGAATCAAATAAGCAAGCAGAAACACAAAAATCACCTAGCTTTATGCCATAATTTGCTGCAGTAAAGAAAGTGTAGTTTGTCCCTTTGGCTCCTGCTCTTCTTGTTCAATTAATCCTATTAGAAAAATCTTCAAGTGAACCTGGGAAATCATAATTGATCACATATTTCACGCCCTTCAAATCTGCAAGTAATTCATAATCATATCAGTAATATAATTTCCAAAAGATTAAGTGGTTTTGCTTTAAACGTACCTAACCCACAAGGTGCAATGTCTATTGCTGTCATTATAGGACTTTTACCAGCTTTAAACTCCGATAAAACTCAATGCCTCTTTGCTTGACTTTTGTCTCCATAAATTAATAAAGCAGGCCAACCATCCATCCTGAGCTGACGTGTAATTTGGTCACAACCCTTTTAGTGTCCATAAATAATAAGAGAAACAATTAGTCAAGACAAAATCTGAATCTTGCCAAAATAAATACAAATTTCACAAATGCTTCTCAGTCATCAAAATATCGATCAAAGCCTGCTAATTTCACATCACCAAGAACAAACACAACTGAATCTGGTATTACTCCCACTGGACCTCCACCTGGAATCGCCAAAAAGTTCGTTAAAAGTCAAAGCTTTAGTCCAAAGTCAAGTCCGTCTAGTCCTACTGCAAGTGACCAGGTTGTGAAGTGTTCTCCTGTGCTAAGTTCGATAAGTGTTAAAGAAGCTGAAAAACTGTTTTCTTATAAGGAAATTGCTTTAGCTACACCTGGTACCATTATGAAGGCTGTGGCTGAACAATTACCAAAAGACCCTCCACCCGTGAGCAATGATGCAACTAAAACATATATGAAGAATGATGAGGTTGAAAAACTTGATAAAGAAGTAATTGTCAAGGAACCAGAAAAACCTGAGCTGATAAACCCGAACAAGCAAAACCCGAGCCTGAAAAAGTGTTTGGAGTCAATAGTCACTGAAGAACTTGTTACTTCCAAGATTTCAGAAACTGATGAAAAAATTGACCAAAAAAATGACGTTAAAGAAGTTGAAATTTCTGAATCAAGTCAAGACGACTCAGAAAAAGTCGAGATTTCTGAGTCAGGACAAGATGGCCCGAAAGAAGTGACTGCAGAAAAATTAAAGATGAAAAAGAGGTAACCAAGAAGCTTTCTGCAGCTGCACCACCTTTAATCCATCAAACGTTCTGGTTTTTGGGTCACTTCCAATACCATTAAATGACCATGTAGGAATATTACCGCTACCTGTCAGCATACCTAACATGATCACAGTCAACCCAACCCGTCGATCACCACATCAGTCAGCAACATCCAGGGTTCCATACGGTCCACGTCTTTCTGGTGGATATAACCGATCCTCAAACCGGGTCCCACGTAATAAACCGGCATATGACCTTGTGGTGGATGGAAGTCAGATTAGTCCTCCAAGAATTATGAACCCACATGTAGCTGAATTCGTTCCTAGTCAACCTTGGGTTCATAACGGTTACATAGCTTCACCCGAAGGGTACCCTCTTGTTATAAATGGGTTCCCAGTTGACTCAGTTGCATCGCCGGTTGACTCAGTAGAATCTCCATCAGTAAAGCACTCAAGAAGTTGTTGCCAAAATAGAAGAAAAGAAAGAGGCAAATGTGGAAACTGTAGGTCAAACACAATCTGATCAGATAAAAGAAAAGACTGGTGATAATGTTAATGAATCAGCAGAAACTATTGCTAAAAATGACGAAGAGGAACCAATCAAGCGTTGGGGCGATTATAGTGATGGTGAACCTGAGATAGTTGAGGCTGCAAGTTAGAAGGGTAATATTGGAACATTTTTTTCCTGAGTGAAATGGTTTGTTGCTCAGAGGCGTTGGTTTGAAGAAAACTAACATCAGAGGTTTATGTAGGGCATGTGAAATTTGATTATACCCCTTCTCTGCATTTCCAACAAATGTTTTGTGCAAACAAGGTCAATGGATGAGAAGCTTCGAGTATTTGTTTTGGTAGATTGAGTGAAGTTTGACGAAAACCAATAATAGTAATTTTTTTTAACTATTATTCACCTAGAACATTAACGTCAATTAACCTTGCATAGTGATTTTCTGTATGGTAAGTTGTGTACGTGCCAAAAGAAAATAATACAACTTAAAAAGAGTTTAAGCGTTGCCTTGATTGTTAACAGCAGCGGATGGCATCTGAGAATCACCGTCAGCATCGTATAAGTATTTTTTAGAATTGTCGATGGATGCTCAACAGCGAACGCATAGCTCCATTACCTGATCATGTAGGTGTGAAGATTGATTGTTAACAGCAGCTGATGGCATCTGAGAATGACCGTCAGGATCATATAAGTATTCTTTAGAAATTTCAATGGATGCTCGACAGCGAACGCTTCGCTCCATTACCTGATCATGTAGGTGTGAAGCTGAAATGGAAATGCATGAGCTTTTTTGTCCACTTTCAGAGACAGAGGCTCCAGAAAGAGGTATGTCTCAATGTAATATGATATTCAACTTTACCTACGTACAAGGTGATTAGTGACAATAAAGATGGAAAAGAATATTGTAAGGAATTACTCCGTGTCTTGTTTTCCTAAGAAGGTAAACATTTACGAGTGTATTTATCTTTTTTGGTCTTGCAGCTAGATCATAAAGGATTAAAGGGCAACTGGGCAAGCTCAGGTAATTTAGGAGCATTCCATTTCATGTTGTATGAACCCCAACCCAATAATAAAGATGGTTTAATATATTTGTTTGAGTTCTGACTTAAGGTTTGGGGTTTGAAAGAGGGTGGGCGGGGTGGGTTAGATGTTAAAGTTATTATCTGGTTTCAAATGTTGTCTTTGGTCTTTTGTTACAAGATAGGTTTTTTGTTTTAAAATGGGAATAAAATGTTTTAACTCTTGACCGGATCGTGTTACTTGTGTTCTGGTTGGCATTGCTTGTGTTAAAGCTATTATCTGGTTCAGTAGTTAACTGCTTATTTTCTAAGTGCTTATTTGTTCTAAACTAAGCATATTATTGTATAGTATTTGTTCTAAAACAATGCAATAAGCGGATACATAGTTTTCTGTATAGTGTTTTAGTACCAGGTTCGAGATTTGCTTATATAAAAGCTTAGATGCTTACTGAAATGTGTTAAACCATATAGATAATCCCAACCTCTCTACTGCTAATTTTACAAATAATAAACATTTAAAAGGTAAGAAGATTGATACTTGCTTATTTTGGAAGGAGATACACACTTAGAAGTGCTTATTTACTTTAATATATACAAATAAGAAGTTTCATGCAAACTCTATTGATTAGTCTTAAAGGGTGTTTGGAATTGCTTATTCTACTCTTAAATAAGCACTCATATATCAGCAGGCACCACATAAGTAATTCAAATAAGCATTTTTTCCAAAACCCCCATAGTGTATTGAACACAATAAGCAAATTACCATTTTTTACTATGCAATTCCAAAATAACTCCTCGGTTATTTTCTTTTTGAATATATGTCAGTGTGTAATCTTTATTCTTATCTTTTGACAGTATGGGCCTTTCTTAGTGATGAATGTGGCTGGTGTTTCATTTGTTCTATCTAAAGAATCGAAAGATACTTTTTGAAATAGAAGCAAACTCACAATCAATATGCGTAGTATGAAAAATTAAAAGTAATAGGTCTGTATACGCAAACAATCTTTAGGTGATGTTACATACATGCATATATAGTTCTATTTGTTGTCATATACTCTATGTGGCCGCAACTATTGACACACAGAGTAAGATAAACATCAGAGAACATCCATGATAAGATATAAAGTATGTATCGATGTTTTATTCTGAATACAAAAAATGTACCATTGCTTATACTTCCCAAAGAGCCTGTGGCGTCAGTAACGTTAACATGAGTACTGGTTGCATAATCTGCAAGTGCAAGAAAACAATTGTAAATAATTGTTGTAAAGAACAGGTAATGAAAACCGAGGCACTAAAACCAACAAATCTGAAAGTAATTGTTTCAAAAGTTTGGAACGCACGTATTGCTGAAGCAGTCATGCTATACTTTTCAGCGGATGTGACGTTGTCAGTTTCAATACAAACAGTTTATCTTTTTATGTTTTTTGTTCCAAACTTTTGAAACAATTACTTTCAGATTTTAGCTCTTCGAGAGCCAAGTCTTTGTGTTTCCAGAAGTGGTTGTACTCTTTTCTATATTAGTACCTTCTACAAAATACAAATACTGGGACTCAATTCTAAAAAATAAATACTGGGACTCGATTCTTGATACATAAAACACTTGCCTGCTTGAGGTACCCTTTTTTAAAGGCATATGATATCAGTAATATCTTTCCAAATACTCACACAAACTACTCGAGCTTTGTCACGCCCAGTCCAAACAACCTGAGCTTTTCCAAATACTAACACAAAGTATTTGATATTGCAACATGTCAACTCTCCCGTGATTCAAGCCCAACAATTTCTCTAACCACCTGAACTTTGTCAGCACACAAATATTATATATTATTTATAATAAGAATGTTAACGCCCCTTTACATTAGTCGATCAAGACCAGATTTTTTACCTCTTTTATAACCATTCGAGCGTCAATAAATTCACGTA
Organism: Chrysanthemum makinoi; assembly: GCA_910596185.1. NCBI lineage: Eukaryota > Viridiplantae > Streptophyta > Magnoliopsida > Asterales > Asteraceae > Chrysanthemum > Chrysanthemum makinoi. The sequence continues at coordinate 58,397,767 of OU343220.1, forward strand.
CCTTGGGGTCATTGGTACCGGTGGCCATCATCGTTCGGCGATTTAGTGGTACTTTTATCCGACAGTTTCCTAACACTATAGTAGCCATAAATTTCAGTAGCCCATGATGACTCGCTAATGTTGATTATACGTCTGCACACCTAATAACCCAAAGGGGGGCTTGCTCAGTGAAAACAAAACCTCGATCAATATGTATGAACCTGTTGCAACTGGAATCGTCAAAATGACAAAAGTAATAGTAAATGAGGTGAGCTATATATATAAAAGAAAGAAAACTACCTACCCTGAGTTCCCACTCGCCATGAAAAAAACTCGGTCAATATGTATGAAACCTATCACGACGGGAATCAGCAAAATGACACATGTAATAATAAATGAGTTTAGCTGTATAAAAAAGAAAGAAACATTGCTTAGCACGAGCTCCCACACGCCTTAGTTCACTGTTGTTCCGTGAACACGCGGTACCCATTCCTCCATCCTTAGCAAAACCTGCGACAAATGAATAACTGAAGGTTACTACAAATCAAAGTCTGAAGCAATTCCCATATTTACTTACACCTAAGAACATAGATAACAACATCGCTATTGCATAAATTATTTGTATAAAGCATATAGCATGTATTTCTTGAAAAGCAATGTGGTGTAGGTATCAATTCTCATTCTTTAAAGGTAATAGATGTAGTTAACAATGTAACATCAAAACATAGGAAATATAGGATTTATCACAATATAAGTTACTGTTATAGATTTTTAGATTTGTGGTTCATGGATCATACTTGTTATAGGCAAGGTGTTTAGCTCTTTTCAGAAAATAGTACATCTTCATCATATGCTCTCACCTATAATAAAAGGTAACTTAGATAAAAGAAAATAAACCAAGACCAGACTAAAGTCAAACTTATGCAATCAAGGATGGGTTAATCACCATAAATGATATTCAATACCTCTATTATTGCTACATGGAAGCTTTCATATTTATCTCTAGCGCCCGACAATGCTTCATTCTCACAATAAAATGCACGACCTACATAAATTAATGTGAAAGTGAGTTAAACTAAGGTATCTTAATTGAATATTCACTACATAAACATTATATATACATTTCAAAAGCAAGTAGTCTGCTTATACACAAACACAAACACAAACACATACCTTTCTTTCTCAAGCAACATAGCTTCCTCTTCCATTACCTAATTCACAACCAAATTGAATTAATAAGATTCAATATAATAATGTGATTGTTGTCATCGTGCCTTCGATGTGCGGCTATCATCATACACCATCATCCAAATTGAATTAATAAGATTCAATATAATAATGTGATTGTTGTCATCGTGCCTTCGATGTGCGGCTATCATCATACACCATCATCCATTTTTATTAGAATATTTAATATTGCATCAGGCCAGTAAAGAAGAAATATAAAAATCAGAAAACTGAAATTGAAATCCAAACATACCGTATTTGAGATTAAAGATTCAACTTCATCATAAGAACCAAACAATTCATTCGTGATTTGGCATGAAACACATCTGAATAACATAATTCATGAACCATAAAATAAAAAGAATCGTGGATTAATGATGGTTGCGTTAGGTTTGGAGAGATCATCGTGTGTTTTTTTATATACATTGCATGTATTTTACATGAAAAATAGAGGAGTGCATTTACACACGTCAGCAAACCAAACAAAAAAAACACAACTCAACCATACAACCAATCACAACTCAACTCTTTAAACCAAGGTTGTCAAGATCGGGATCCTACCCAGGATCGTTTTCATCTTTGCAAGATCGTGATCGTAAGATCGGATCGGGATCTTAAGATCCCACTCTAATGTTATTTGTTAATAGTTTATGTAATTTTATACAAATCTATAAATTCTAATACATTATAACCACAAAATACTATGAATGTTTCATATAAATGTTATCCTAAATTATGATTATAAACTGTTTAAAAAGATTAACATGTTGTTTTTTGAATTCTACAAACAAACAACCCATTAATTTGTAGTTTTTTAGTTTGTAATCCGAGAAAAGTAAGATCGGATCGGATTAGATCGTAAGATCGTATGGTCAAGATCGGGATCCTATAAGATCTTAAGCTTGAAAAGATCCTATGTAGGATCTGGATCGTTTTTGCTTTGTAGTATCGTAAAATCGTAAGATCAGGATCGGGATCCTGACAACTATGCTTTAAACACTTCATTCAACTCATCTCACTTAGCCACCATAATTTTCTTCCATTTTTATGAACAGGGTCATTTCTCAAGTAATAACAACACCAACCCATTTTAGGAAATAATAAAAACCCATTTTTAAAACCCAAAAAAGATCACTTTTTCTAGCTCAAGATTGCAAGATTCCATCTGGGTATGTTTTGTTTGCCGGAAATATAACTGTCCGTACAGTTTCCGATGGTCATTCAGTCAACTTCCGGTGCTAATAGGTTAGTTGGTATTGGTGGAGGTTTTTTTTCAAGAAATATTATAAATCCCTACACTTTTTGTCATTTTAGTGTTAGAAATAGTGTTGCCGGAAAACCCACCGGCGGTAAGATCTCCGGTGGCCGGAAAGCTGTCTCGGGTGAGGGTATAAGTGTTGGTAGTTTGGTGCAAAGTGATGAGCTTTTGAGGAAAAAAGTTTTTAAAAATGTGAAAATAACTGGCCGGAAAAATATTTCTGGTGACCGGAATGATGACTTTAGTAATTGTAAGCCTATAAATGTTAGTAGTTTGACGCAAAATGGCGACCCGATGGGGCGAAAAGATTTAGGGAAATGTGTGGTGAAATGGTTAAGTTTGGGTATGAAAGCAATGGCTAGTGATTTTGGTGAGGCTGAGTTACAAGGGGAGTTTAGCGAGGTTAGGCAGCGAATGGGGCCCGGTTTAACGTTTGTTATCCAGGCGCAGCCGTATTTGAGTGCGATACCTATGCCGTCAGGGCTTGAAGCTGTTTGTTTGAAAGCGTGTACTCATTATCCGACTTTGTTTGATCATTTTCAAAGGGAGTTAAGGGATGTGTTGAGGGAGCTTCAAGGGAAGTCTTTGGTTGAAGATTGGCAGAAAACGCAGTCGTGGAAGTTGCTTAAGGAACTTGCGAAATCAGGTGGTTTATTCTTTGCTTTTTAGGGTGTTTGTACTTGTAATTTGATTTATATTGTTTTGATATTGAATAGCTAGAGTAAGATAGCTTACTCATTTGCTTATTTAATAAGTGCTTATGTCATATAAATATAAGCAAACAAGCCAATAAGCATTTATCGATCCCAACACTTAGCAATAAGTGATAAGTGTTTAAGATTTTGCTATGCAATATACAGTTATACACCCTCTAAGAAAACATGGTGTAGGAGATACTGATATTGAACAATTTGACGTTTTGGAAATTATCACCGCCTAAGTGACTAACGAGTGATCGAGTTATAGGTAAATAATTTGGATTATGCAAGAGTAATTTTACATGTTAAATGTTATATTATCTTAATTCAAATACTCAAACAGCACAAGCATATCCAAACACTAGCTTCTGCAACCAGTTTGTTTGAATACAGCTGATTATATGATCTTGATTGTTTCATGCCCTTAGAAAGCTGTACTGATTATATAAGGAAATAATGACAGATATGGGGTAAGCCAGGGTATATAAGTGTCCGTTTATCTGTAACCTTTGATACTCAGTTTTGAAACGCACGCCCAACCACCCTTCAATTTCTATAATTTTGTGATTATGCGACTTATAAGTCTAACATAACATGTTTGATTGATCTGCAGCTCAACATAAAGCCATTGCTAGAAAAGCATCTGTCCCAAAAACTGTTCATGGTGTTTTAGGAATGGAGCTAGATAAAGTTAAGGCAATTCAAGTCAAAATCGATGATTTCACAGAACGTATGGCTAACCTACTTCGTGTTGAACGTGATTCTGAACTCGAGTTCACACAACAAGAACTAAATGCTGCACCAACAGCCGATAGTTCTGATCCTAATAAACCAATCGAGTTCCTTGTTAGTCATGGTCAAGCAGAACAAGAATTATGTGACACAATTTGCAATTTATTTGCTGTCAACACTTACACAGGGTTAGGTGGTATGCATTTAGTGCTGTTTAAGGTTGAGGGAAATCATAGGTTGCTACCCACAACGTTATCTCCAGGTGACATGGTATGTGTGAGGATGTGTGACAGTAGAGGAGCTGCTGGTGCTATTTCGGGTATGCAAGGTTTTGTAAATAATTTAGGTGAAGATGGATGCAGTATTACTGTGGCTCTCGAATCTCGACATGGTGATCCCACTTTTTCTAAGTTATTTGGTAAAAGTGTGCGTATAGACCGAATTCATGGATTGGCTGATGCAGTTACATATGAGGTAATTATTCTTTTATTTTTTATTTTTTGTCTAAGGTACATTAGTACTTTGGATTACAAAGTACAGCACTTTTATCCCCTTTTTTAACGCATGAAGGCCGTATAAATGAAATGCCAAATAAAAAAGGTTCATCTACTTGTATACATTACAGACCTTCATTTATGATAGTTTTATATATGTTACAAGTGGTAGTACTTTTGACCCATTTACTTGCGAATGTGTTGAAGATGGTTGCGCTTCATTTCAAATGTGTTAGACTTAATATATAAGCAGCTAATAGGGGAACAGATCAAATGGGGTGAAAGTCACCCAAAGTCTTTTTAACGCATGCGTGAATCAACCTTCTAAAACGCGTTACTCAAACATATAGACTATTATTGTAATGAAAAATCTGTCACTATTGTTTACAAATGTATTATCTATAAGAAAATATTGGAAATGCTTTTGGGTCAACCTCACCCCACTGGACGTTTCAACCCGTACTAGAAGATGACTCATTTCAACCTGAACTAGTTTTGACCCATAATCCTACCCACCCATATTACCATTAAACTTACAATTAGAATATGTTCGTTTAAGAATGAATTATACGTACATGTTTTTACTTCTTCGTTACTTATGTATTACATAAACCTTACTATTTCTTATTTCAGCGCAATTGTGAAGCTCTAATGATGCTACAAAAAAAGGTCTATACAAGAACAACCCCTCGATTGCAGTCGTAGCAACACTTTTTGGTGACAAAGACTCACATGGCTCGAAAACAATAATTTCACTGACTGGAGTGAAGCAGAATCATCTGAAACCAAATACATACAAAACTTCGATTCAGCCCAAAAACGGGCCGTTTCACTAGGCCTAAACCAAAAAAGACCACTTCTTATTGTACAAGGTCCACCTGGCACCGGAAAAACCGGTATGCTAAAAGAATTAATAGCTTTGGCCGTACAACAAGGTGAGCGTGTACTAGTTACCGCACCCACAAATGCTGCTGTGGATAACATGGCATGTTTCAGTTAAACAAGATGCAAAGCAACTGTAAGGATGGCTCTGGTCACGGGTTTTAGACACCCATTGAATGAAGGTGAAGGTATTACTTTACTAATTTATGGTCTTGAATTATATATTAACCTAATCCCATCATTCACTAAATCACAGAATCCAACTACATTACAAGCTATTTAGTGACCTATCACATCTAAGTTGCATATTGTCAAGAGAGGGCGAGGATCATGATGAAATTCTTACAATTAGTGGAAGAAAACATCAAAGAATTAGCGGCCTTGAACACCCTTAATGCGGGCAAGTTGTTTGAGCTCGGGAAGGCTGCTAAGCTTCCAGGGGCATTCAACATACTTAGGTCTAAACGTTTTCATATTTTTGTTGATGTGTTTTTTTACTTTTAGATATTATGTTGGTGCGGCTGATAAAATCCATGGAAAGACAATAAGAACGCAAATGATCAGTTACAAGGGTACACGTTACATGAACCTATAGGTGTCGTTGGGTAGAGTGTGTTCCAGAGCGAGACCTTGGTAAATCTGAATCTGGATTATTGTCCATCGGGTAAGATTGTCATTAAATTTAATGAAAGCATGGAGTTTAATCTCCCAAACCTTAAAAAACTGTATCATCTTATCTCGGTGACATGTCAATGAGGCGTGTGTTAAAAGGATATTTCGAGGTTGTCCAGAACTGGAGGAAGTCGTGGTCAAAAGAACCAAACAGGATAACATCCTGAATGATTGTTGTATAAGTGGACCAAATTTGAAAAACGTGACAGTGATATTACTGTCCAATGCTTTCTTCTGCTTAATAGATCACATCAGTCAAATCCAGCATTGGATGTTTGCATCCTGTGGATCTCTTGTCTGAAGCTTGAGTATATAAGCATAAGGAATCATTTTCCATACGATCTATTGAGTATCTAGCAGGCATTACTCAAGCTCATTTTTGCATGACTCCCTATGACGATGAGTATGCTTAAAAATTGCTGAATATAATCAGAGGACTCACTACAGCAAATATATGTCCCTATCAGCTCAGACTATGAAGGTATTGGAATCACAACTACGTCACTGATAATTTAGATCATTATTTTCTTTTGGCTTGAATTTTGAGATCTAATTTGTTTTTATAATTTTGATGGGTTACTAACCAGCCCAACAATGGCTGCAGGGTGTACCATGTCAGTCAATCCCGCTGAGCAATCACCACTTTCCGCCCTTTATTTGGCCCATTTAGTTAAACTGGTACATGCCGGATATATAATAAACTATATTTCTAATTGTTTTTAGCGCAGCCTGTAATTCACAATATTAGGTTGGCCAAACAGTTACAAAAGGGGTAGGTTGGCGACAAGGGTGCGTGTGCAAACTGGTCAACCGGGTTATATTTTGAAAGGGTTGCAGCCTAACGCGGTTCGAGTTGACTCTGGCAATGGGATCAAGTACATGAACATGTTTGATGCACAGGTCAGGTTACTCTTCTTTCCCTTTGAAACAATGTACACTTCTTGATTAGAATATATCACATTTATCATTTTATGACATTAAGTGTAGCGAAAATCCATAAAATGAATGCAGTATAAATAAATCAACGTTTTGATCATTCATAAGAGAATGAACTATGCTCAATAATTTTAGTTAATGCTATAATAGCATTTTGTTATTGATATAGTTTTATGTCTAAAACCAAATTTTTGGTACACATATGTCATTGTTCTTGCTGATTAATTGATCAAAAATATGACACCATCTTTACACGAGTAAATCTGCGAAATCATGTCTTTTTTTTATAAGCTAAAGACATGAGATATCACTTATGAAATAACAGTTAACTATAACTCAGGTAGTCAAACATTGTTTTTTTATGAAGACCATGCATATATTCTTTAGTGATGGATATAAACGTAACTTCACACCAAGGGCCCTTTCCAGTTTGGTGATGATCTGTTGGTTTGGTATGGCCTTTCCAGATTCATACTTCTGAATGATCTGAGGCTTCTCATTAATCATCTGCATATGTTTTTAAAAAAGCATTAGATTCTACAGTTTATAAACATAAATCAAACGAAAAGAGTATGATAAGTGATGCTAACCTGAGCAAGTTGAGCTTGTGTGAGCTTCTTATCAGTACGCCCCTGCGTGATAGCTTTCTTCAATTCACTTGGTACCTTCTCATCTGATCATAAAATTTAATAAAGGCTTTCAGCCAAAAGAAAATCTTTCCATGAATGAAGTTCAAAAAGTAAATTAAAATTTATTAAGGTATTTATGTTGATATGGCATTTTGTTGCAGTAAAAAAAATTGTGTATTGAACCAGTGGCATATTCCGTCACAAGATTATAACTGATATACTAAACCTTTGAATATAGCTAGAATGAAAAACAGACATATCGACATACTCCGTATTACATATGCATAACATATGTGCCAATGAAAATTCCTCAAACATGATATCTATACATAACTAGAAAAATAAGACGAGCATCAGGGACGTGATGTGAATAAACCCAGAGAACAATTACAGACCAAGTAATGCCAATGGAGCAAACTGATAAGATGATGATAATCAGCAACATGATACAAACTCTCAGTAATGATCATGTTGTGACTCACGTTGAACACGCCGAACTTTTGCCTCATCCAGATTTTGCTCGTTTAATACAAGACCATCAGACCATAGTAGAAAAATGTCATGCCATTAATCAGGACTTGAAAAGCAAAAATGCACTGTTAACCAAGGATTTTGAATGTTTACAAAAGCAACTCAACTTTTTCAAAACTCAAGAAAAACGTAAAAACGGTTTTGAAGCAGCCTTTGCCAAATCTCATCAAAACGAAAAATATTTAGAAAGACAGATTCGTGATCTAGCCGCTTCGAAGAATGCTTTGTTGTCTGAAATAGAACAACTGAAACATGAACATAAAAAGCAAATTAACGCTCTCACCTTGGAAACTCAAAAAGCTAAGGCTGAGTTGTTAACTTGTCAAAAACAGTTCTCTGCATACAAAAAGCATTCAACGAAACGAATAGATGATCATCTTGAAGAAATCATCGGCTTGTGCAAATCTTTGCAGCCATTTCATAGACATGGCAATGGGATTTAGAGCGGACGCTGAAAGTACTAAGCTGTCTCCACTTGCTTGCTACGATGTGGGCAGAACACCATTATCTTCCTGATAAACAATGGTGGTTACACCATTGAAGTAGAGATCCATGATGGGCCTTACAATGTGATCAAGAACTGGAACTACGCGGGGTTTGTTGATGCAATCCACAATGGCCAGGGCAAGTGCTGTTTATACACAACATTGATAGTACTTGGTGATAGGTTACCATCCGCATCTGTAACAACAACCTTCAAACCTCTTTTGCTTTGACACGTGAAAGAGCCGCATATAGTTTTCCATGTGTGAAAACAGGACGTGACAGATATAAACCTACGTTTGTAAGCGATTGGCCTTGGCTCTTGTTTATTGTCATGGCGAATGACACCGAAATGAGATACTGATTCCTAACGATCTTTAGAGATAAACGTTTATCAGATAGAGTAATTCTCAATCGTGGTATAATGACCTTATTTCCAAAATGTGTCCCATTAATGATTTGTGCTTGAATAGAAGTTCGTGATAATCTTAAAACCTCAAGTCATGTCCCGTTACACAATCAACTAGATTGATCAATATTCCTTAGCAACATTACCGGGACACCAACTTTTAACACCAGTCGATGGTTCGGAACACCTGAGAACTTTAGTCCATTGATAAAATCTGTTGAGAAAACAGATTCATCGATTGTTTTCTCACGATCAATTTTATCAACACTATTGCAACTAAGATAAACCATTTCCTCACCGGGAAATGTGTTAAGCAAATGATCGTTTATACTGTCAACCACTTCATTGGTCAGAGCAATAATGGCCTTTTCTTGAAAATACGACGGATCATCTATGTGATTCAAAAGGTTAGGATAGGTAAAATATACAATGGATGTTATCGGGTCAGAAACATCGTGTTTTAGAATATTTGTTGGTATCTCTATCTCTCCGTCGTTTGCATCTCCTATGTCACCGTCTCCTATTTTTAGTATCCATTCAGCAAATTCACGTATCTCGTTAACATCTTGGTGAGATCCAACAGTTAGCCTCATGTTAGCATTTAACTTCAGAACCGTGCAATGATCCCACAAATAAGATTGCTTTAAAGACGCACTCACAATGTCCTGCCATGATCCTTTTGGAATAATGGGAAGAACTTGTCTAAAATCACCACCAAAGACCAATGCCATTCCACCAAAATGAGTTTCATAAGTGTAAACCTCGACTTACGTAGTACGTCACGCAATGACCGGTCTAAAGCTTCAAAACAGAGCTTATTTTCATTGGCGCTTCATCCCAAATAATTAGCTTGCATTTCTTTAACAATGCTGCAAGATCACTTTGAGGACAGATGAAGCATGTAGATGTCTCATCAATATTGATAGGAATATGGAATCTTGAATGAGCATCCTGCCACGACATCAATAAAGACGCAATACCACTTGATGCGACATTTATGACTATGTCACCCTTTCTTCTAATACCGGCAACAAGGGTTTTCCATAAATAGGTCTTCCCAGTACCACCGTATCCGTATACAAAGTAGACACGTCATTTACCTATCTCAATGGATGTCATGATAGTATCATATCGCCTTTCGTTCGGTGGTTAAAATAACATACATGCGTTCATATTTAGCTTCCAACACTGCTGGGTTATAATGTGTCTCATCATATATAAGGCGATTACCGAACTGAGATATTTACCTATCATCTGTGTAAGGCATTTCAGGAAAACGTGCCAGTAGTTCCTCTGGATCGCATAAGTTGTTCGATCCGAACAAAGCAATATTTTTCATCATCATTTAGTCGCAAGCCTGCACGAAATTATTATTTATCAGGAAAACGGGCCATTTATGATTGGATGTTCTGGTTAGACATGCTTATAAATTGCCTTTTAGAATGTTTATGTTTTATATTTTGTGTCTTGCACAGATTATCAGCTGATGAAACTTTGTCGACGGCTGTATTAGATGTCCATGAGCAAAATTATGTAATGATATGTTAGTAAACATATGTTAACTACAACTGCTTTATAATTTATAATTTTTTAGTTAAAGGTCAAATTTTGAAGTTATGGTTTTATGTTCTTAAGAAAATGCATGTTCTTTTTTTTTTAATTAAACAATATTAATAAATATTGTAACATTTTAGAAATAGTGAATGGTGTACCTCGTACTCCTAAAATCTGTCATCTTCTGCAAGCAAATGCCATGTTTCTAACCACACTGTCAAAGGTGTTTGAAGTTCTTTTTGAGACAGAAATGTGACAAACAGGCCACGTAGATGTTCAGCTGGTGCCCAATGGGATGCGTCTTTAATACTCTCAATGTACTCCTTATCATCCTCTAAAAGACCCGCTGCGTAGCAAGCCTCTTTATAAGTATGATAAACCACCTTGTTAACGGTTCTTATTTCAGCGTGATTCTTACATCCTTTGCCAAAACCCTGTTTACGTCGCTATTTTCGAGCAGTGAAGATGATGGAGCGTTAAATCATGGGTAAATTACCAGGAACGCACATGATTTGTCAAATATTTTCTATATTAAGATGGAGTTGTTTCATAGGTTACAACGCGCTTTTGGTACACAATTACATTTGATCTCATTAGATTTAAAATGAACTCTATTAGCTTATAAAATTCATGTCTACTTCAATACATATACACAGAGGGTTCATATTGCTCATTTTACTTAGGTTATCTTTACCATGGAGCGATGGTGATGATCATGCTTCATACAAAATACCTTATAATTTACCATTAATTACTAGTACTCTTGTAATTTATATGTCGTAGATTTTATAAACCCCTAATGTTTAACTTAAAGTTAGTTTCAAGTATTGCAATCAATTGCATATTGTTCTTTTTCAAATTTTATTCATTATATCGGCCATGTAATCATAATAATCTAACTGTGGTCAAGCCTATAATGTTTCAGCTCAAAGTGAGTGTAAAGAGACGAGTTTAATGTTGCAATAGATTTTTCATTGAGTATGCAAGAAGAGTTTAGTAAACTCTTTCAATATAGAAAAAACAAACAATTTCAAATGTCGTGTTTTATCATGATGAGCATCTATGAAATTTTTAATTTTAAAAAAATTAAAGGATGATCTATGCACTGACGACTTTGATGTATTTTTTCAATGAAGTCATGATGTATTTTTAATGAATTCGTGACAAACGCTTAATTTTATATACAATTCTACGATCAATTAAATAGAGTGCTGAAACTTCCAACATGTTTAGGGAAGAATTTGATTTTCTTGTAAATTTTGGTACATCAACAATTGAAACTTTTAGATAAGTTATGGGGTTAATTGAATAAATTCTAAATAGACTAAACAGAAGTTATGATTTTTCACAAAGTTCATAAGATACAAAGCTTCTTAAGATGCTAATTGTTTATCCCTTTATGAATCACTAAATAACTATTAGGATCTTTACAAATGACAAAAAAAAAATAATAAAATAAAAATAAAAATAAAATATTTGCACCTAATTATTGAAACATGCGATGAATTTGTAACATAAATATTGTGTAGCTAGCTGGCCAATATTCTAATATTAATTTAGTTATTAACAATTGATTTAAGAGACATGTTAACATGTTATTGTATTTTATGACTTTTATAGTTTGTTACAATCATAAGCAACCCGTTGGAAATAAGCATTTCTAGCCTTTTTTTTAAAGGCAATATGTTGAAATCGCTCCTAACACGTAAATAGAACGACATTGACGGGATTACATTATCTATCTTTGTTAGCCAAAACACATGGACTAGATGTATATGCTAGGCTATAAATACTCCTCCATACTTCCATGGAGGGGTGAGACTCTTTGTGTAACTTCATATTTCATCATAATAAAACTTATAGTATTTCCCTTCTCTCTCTAGTTTCTGTCACTAACTTGAAGATGATGTTCTTTCATTTTCCTAGACCTCCAGATTCACCATATCAACCATAAAAACGATCCTACAAGTGTATCATGAGCAAGGTAGGTTTTATCATTGGTTGATTTTTGGTGATGTTATCTTGTCAAAATCTTGTCTTAAAATTTGTTTTAACAAAGTTTTAACCTTTCTCATATGATTTTGTGTTTATCAGATATTTTTACAAGTTTTATCGTATCATGTTTGGTCAATAACAGTTTTGTAGTTTTTCACACTTTATAAAAGTTTTTTTTTTATCAACTTTTGTAACTTGTTGAGAGTATCAATACTCGTGAAAGTTTTTGGTCATTTGTTTATATTCTCATGGTCTAAGTGGGTCAAAAGAGAGGTTGTCATGTCATTTTTCTGGGTTTCATGAATCTGGTCGGAATCTTTGGTAAGAAAACACCGCCGGAAAAAGTCAAACAAGGGTCAAAACCCTTTTTTTACGCCTAAGGATCTTCAGACTTGTTACGAGTAACTTGGAAAGTTACATATAAGGACCCTCTTTACGCGTAACGTTGCTTACACGTAACCTTGCTTACGCCTAACTTTGTTTACGCCTAAGTAAATGTTACGAGTAATGGACTCTGTTTACGCATAAGTACCAGTTACGAGTAAGAAGATTTGTTTCAAATAAGTATTTTTTTTTTACTTATCATTGATCTTTGTTATTATCCGAAAATGGTTAAGCAAGAACAAAACAAAAGTATTTAATTCTGTTGCTTTCTTTCAGTCTAATGATAAACGAAAAATAATAAACACCTACCCGAGACCCCAATGGATCTTGAAGATGTCATTTCTTGAAACCAATGGTGCTGCAAATCGTTATAATTAGATATGGTATGGTTCATGTTTTTTGTGATTCGGATTGGATTGATGAAGCAGATTGATGAGATACGAGTTTTAGATTAGATCAATTTTTAGATCTAATTTTTTTTGGTGGAGCGTGTTGATGACTGATTATATGTGGTAGGCAGATCTTTCTTTGGGTGAGATTTGGTTTATTAGGAGAGAGTAGTTTAAGTGGTAGGCGAATATTTAGGGTCAACTAAATGATATTAGGGTTAAACGTTATCTGTTTTATACCCGTGTTGTTTACGGTTCGTTTATGGATTGGAATTTTTGAGGAAATGGGTTGGTATTTGGATTTTGCTTGGGCCGAAAATTCTAATCAATCTGGTTACTGATAAGTTTGTTGATACATTGGACTTGGTTGTGTTATAGGCCAATTGTTATACTAAAACCAAAAGTGAAATTTTACCATACAAATGTATTTTTAAATGTCTTTTGGTATAACGTTTGGCGAATAAGACTGGTATTTTGGCTATTATAAATTTTCACGGGCATACAATTTTTGACAAGATTGGGAAACCATTATCAAATTCATTTTAACCGTTAATGAAGGCTAGTTTCTGAGCGTTTAACCGCAAGAAGTGATTACGGCATTAATTCTTTATTATTTATTTGAGGATGAAGTGGGATATCACGGGTGCGTGTTCTTAGTATCTTGAAGATATCGGGGTTGGTTGGATGCATGATTCTTCGAGATCCTTGTTCGAGCTTTAACCGTTACGAATGACAAAGACTTGAGTTGTCTAGTTATACCTGATGTAAGGAGTTACGTTGTTGTGCTCACATCGTATAGCTATCACTTTTAAGGAGTTACGTTGTTGTGCTCAAGTGTCACAAAAACCTGTGGATAATTCGAGAAACTTTAAGTTTACCCCTTTTTGATCCGGTTAATCAACCCGGTAAGGAAAAGGGTTCTTCGTCTGAAAATAGTGCAAGTTTAAGTCACAAGTTCGGGTTATTTTACTTCAGTCTCAAGTTCGTCATATTGGGTTTTTTCTCCATCAGTAGTCACTACAAAAAGCCATAAGAATGATAATGGGGTCGGTAAAGAGTTAGTTGAGAATAGTATACACGAGTAGAGAAGTTTAATCAACAGTTGATTCTCACAAGATATTTATGGTACTTCACAATTGTTCGATTAATTGGACATACATGGTTTCACTGTCTCTAATTCATCATCAATATACGTGGTGTATGATTCTGATTCATTGAAAACATCGGGGGTAAGAGAGTGTACGGGGTTCTGCTTCTTCGACTTTTTTTCAAAAACCCGTTTCCCTTTCATGAATTTCTTCAATTAGGCGGAAGAAATGAGATGATCTGTGGTTCAAATTTCTCACTTTGGTGTTATCGTCTCACTTTCACAGAGTTATCGTGTGTGAAGTTACCTAAATAGGATGTTGTGATGCCTCACACACGGTCATTTTATTGAGTAATTGCATACTCTGATAAGGTTTTAAAAGGTACCTTTTTGAGGGGTCATTTAAGCCCTTATTTGATTACTTTTGTATCCGTTATTACTTAATATCGTTCCTTTTCACTTTTTAGGTCTCTTGAAGGCAAATTGCTGGAATGACACTTATTCGGACGAAAAGGCGCGAATATACGAAGAAAATGGCCAAAGTCAAGAATCGAGACACTCAAGCTGCTTAAACTGAAGGGGACGGCGCGGGTTCTACTTGTGACGCCGTCGAACAAGTTTTGTGACGACTCAGAGCCAAATTGCTTATTTACAAGTGACGGCATCGGTGTAAAAGAGTAGGCCGCAGCTCGACGGCCTAGATTTGATCCAGACGACGCCGAGACCGGGGAGACGGCATCACAGGCATAAGGTGACACCGTCACAATACTAACGTGGCCAAGACGAAACCCTAATAACGGCGACCCGACGGCGTCACAAATTAAAGGGTGACGCCGTCGTAGTTGTAACCTTATATATAGAATCCGAATTTTTCTTTTCGTGTGTAGTTTTGTGGAGTAAAAACCTAAACCGAACCAAGGCTGTCTTGTAAAGTATTTTAGGGTTCCATACCCTATCTTACATCAAGGTAAGTGTTTTACTTCATTAAGTCAATTATGTCTTCAATTGATTGTGTGTGTGCTTGCATGTTCTCCATGTCCGGCTAATTTATTTGTGTGTTTGCTTAGGTAATATGAAACTTAGTTATTGAATAATTATTGGTTGTCTCTTATCTTAATTGTGATTGACCTAGTATTGCGATAGGTCATTCGTTGTGCTAATAATGCTTGATTAATCTTTGTTGAACCTTAGTTTATAATCACCTAGAGTTATTGTAGGCTAAACATCCAAAGAATACCTTAGAGTTAAAGTTTATAAATCCTAGAGATTTTATAGTCATTAACCTTTGGTAGCTTCAAAGAGTTAGGGATAAACGCATACCCTACGACCTTAGAAATACAACGCGTTAAGAATAAGGACGTGACAATTCAACCATCAATAGGAGATAACTAGGGAGTAATAAAACCTAAGTAAATACATTTTTAATCATCATACGAGCACACAACAATAGACATAGACTACCACTTAGCTTAGTTAATTAGAATAGACAAGTAGAGTAATCGGTAGAAATACCAAACCCCCAAATCCAAACCCCAAGATTCGTACCTTTCCATTTCCTAAAAAAATATAAAAAAGATAAAAAAATAATCTTCCTCAACCCTAACTTTAGCATAGTAACTTCTCACTAGCATTCCTATTCCCCTATAGAACGATATCAATACCCTTGGATTACCCTAATACTACACTACAACGATTAGGTTCACTGCCTAGGGTGTTGAAAAACTTGCTCGACGAAAAAGAAGTTCTTTTGACCCAGAACACGCTGTGTAAGCGTATTATACTCACAGGTAATAATTATTCCGATAGACCGCAACATTCAGGGGGAAGTCATTTCATTTCATCTTTCCTGGTTTGTTTGGTGTGAAGCATCTACATACGTGAGAAGATCTTGTTGATTTCTTGCATGTTACCCCCGAACGGATTTTCCATAGTAAGACAAATTTACCTTGTGTGGTTTACTGCTCATCTACAAATTCCGCTGCGTACAGAAAACTTCAAAAGTTAGAAGAAATGTCTACTACATCAAAGTTTCAAATCTTCTGAAGACGGTTGTTAGTTTGGGGGGAAGCTGATTTTGAAACTTCGCCAAAAAGAAGTGTACAGAGAAGCTGCTAAAGACATGCAACATGAATTGGGGGGAAGTTAATCCAATTTATGCATATTACATCATTTGCCTACAAGTGAAGAAAACAGTTCTCAAGTCGAGGTACAAGAAGAAGACAAAGAGCGTAAACTTTCATCATCCTCAGCATTTGAAGAGCTTATGAAGACCTTTCTTTATTTGTTTTTTAGTACTTGTAGGAAATGTTGTAAGTAATCTCTTATGACGTCCCATTAGGGAAAGATTGTTGGAATCGCTCATAACACGTAAATGGAACGACATTGAAGGGATTACATTATCTATCTTTGTTAGCCAAAACACATGGACTAGATATGTCATATTGTAATAGATGTATGTGCTAGGCTATAAATACCCCTCCATACTTCCATGGAGGGGTGAGACTCTTTGTGTAACTTCATCTTTTATCATAATAAAACACACAATATTTCCCTTCTCTCTCTAGTTTCTCTCACTAACTAGAAGATGATGTTCTTTCATCTTCTTAGACCTCCCGATTCACCATATAAACCATAAAAACGATCCTACACAATATAATTTAATAAAATTAAGACTAGCAAGATGCTAGGAATTACAATCACAACGACCCTCAAAAACTACAACAACCATAAACACGACCCTTGACAATGACCCCCGCTAAACTACATCGACCTTAATGGCATAAACAACTATAATGACTCTAAAATCTCTATCCAAAACGATCCTTGAATCGGCAATAGAGATCAAAAAATCAGAGGAGGAAACCCGCCTTCAAATTCTAGCACAACACCTAACCACTTAAGGCATCACCCAATTTGGAAGCATGTAGATGGGTTAAAAACCCGACCACAACCTTCACACACAACCGTGACACTGAAATAAACCTGCTGAAACCTCAAACCAGAAATTTTTTAACCATGAAAACAAATCGAGTGGTAGCACATGGATATGTAAAATCCGTTGACGAAGAAGAAACCTCATAATTGTAAAACCATCACACGTCAAAACTTGACCTTTGCTCACCTGACCCAATACCTCGACCCACCTAGAACTACATCACCTAACCACTTAAGGGCATTTTTAGCCAATGTTTTGTTGTAATTACGTGTAGGTCTAGTAATTCATGGAAATGAAAGATTTACAACCAAATCTCACTATAAGATCTCATACACTTGTATTCTTGTGGGATTCAGTTTGCGTTGATGTTTCATTTTAAGTTTTTAACCAAGCTTGGTGTTTTACCAAAAATAAATCCTTCATTTATGGATAAGTTACATGCAATTATCATAAACATTGTACAATTGCACTAGACAAATTTAACCTTATAAGTGGCATGATGTGATACATCATGAGAGGTTATCGGTTCAAATCACAACAGCTTCAACCTCCTAGGCCGACCATCTCAAGCGAAAAACTCCATATTTTTTAGTAACAGTAGTGGTTTAGTTCAATATGTTTGTAGGGTTAGTGAAACCTTGGGTTTTAGTTTTGGTTTTTTTTTTGGTTAATAAAAAAAGTCAAAGACTGTTTCAAGAAAAAATATTATTTGATGACATATTGGTATGACTAGCTTCACAATTACAAGTCATTTTCTCATTACTTTAGGTCTCTCATTTTCTCTTTTTATTGCATTACTATAATGGGATTTCAAACAAATGGGCTTCATTTTTTGAGCCGAGCCCTTCTCACATGCCTACTTTCGGGAGAGTTTGATCCGGACAAAACGAGTGGGTGTCGCCTCCCCGAAGCAGCTCCCTCTCGCCCGTTGAGTTTTTAAGCATGTTCTAATTGGCTATTCACTTGTATAAACAACCGTTGTGATTACCAAATAAAAAAGAAAATGAGGTAAAATTGTGTGTCAACTTACATTGTTTATGGTTATTTTTGTATAATAACATGCCAACTAACAATTTTCATTTGAATAATTTTCACACTTGATTAAAACTCCTATAATGTTGGTGACCCAAGAAATTAAAAGTCAACTTACAATAACGTGGCTTAATAACCAAAGATGTCTTAATAACTTATTTTAATTTTTATACTAGACTTATATCATGTAAAGCATGTTGCTTTCCGCATCATCTAACAATACATGTATAAGTAGGTTATACATTCATGTTTAGTAGGATGATTAATCTTTCGACCTTAGTCGCACAACAATGATAACCAAAATGATTTATTTTATAGTATGATGTTTGATACATCCATATAGTATAGAAAGGGAAAACTCCAAAACCTCAATCCATATATATCATTTCCTTAATCTAAAACTTTTCAAATAGATTTTATTGTATCGAAAGAAAGTTTACATGAGATTTGCTTCATAATAAATGGTAAATATATATCATTTTATATATAATAGTAAATATAAATAGTATATATAATAAGTTAAAATGCTATTGTTTTCATTGGATGCCTTGAATCGTCATATATATTACTACCTCCGTCCCATTTTTATTGTCTCATTTGACTTTGACCAGTCTTTCTTGTTCAACTTTGACCATTAATATATTTATTTGTGTTATATAATACTTGATGAAAATTATACTAAATGAAAATACATTTAAAACCTAATATATTCATATATTTTTCATCAAGTATTATATAACACAAACAAAAATAATTATGGTCAAAGTTGAAGAAGAAAGACTAAAAAAGTCAATATGGGATAATAATTTTGGGACGGAGGGAGTAATGTTAGTCATGTTTTATGGTCTGATTATTTTAATTTGACGTCGTAGACATTGATTATCATATATCATGGTCAATCATGCTTTAGTTAATGTATCACTATTTCCAACTCTATTAACTTAGAAAATTCATGTCTACTTCAATACATATACATAGGTGGTTCATATTGCTCATTTGACTTATGTTATCTTTACCATGGAGCGATACTGATGATCCAGATTCACACAAAATACCTTACAATTCATAACCCCATTAATTACTAGTAATCTTGTAATTTATGTGCGGTAGATTTTATTAACCTTTTATTTTTAACTTATAGCTACTTGCAAATATTTCCTTTTCATATTTTATTCATTATATTAGCCATGTAATCATAATGATCTTAGTGTGGTCAAGCCTAGAATTTTCGGGTCAAAGTGAGTGTAAAGAGACGAGTTCAATGTTGCGATAGATCTTTCGTTGAGTATGCAAGAAGAGTTTAGTAAACTCTTTCAACATAGAAGAAACAAAGAATTTTAAATGTCATGTTCTATCATGACAAGCATCTATGAAATTTTTAATCATGAAGAAATTGAGGATGATCTATGCAATGACGAATTTGATGTATTTTTTCTTAATGAAGTCATGATAATTGCTTAATTTTATAAACAAGTTTACGATCATTTAAATACAACATTAAAATTTTCAACATGTTTAAGGAAGAACTTGGTTTTTTTTGTAAATTTAGGTACCTTATAAGTGGCATGTTGTGATTCATCATGAGAGGTTATGGGTTCAAATCACAACAACTTCAACCTCCAAGGGTGACCATATCATATTTTTACGTAATAGTAGTTGTTTAGTTCTATAGGTTTGCGTGGCATGAAAACACATCAAACATTTTACGCGTAGAAAGTCTTACGCGTAGTACTTAAACCCTAGTTTCAAGAATTACGCGTAAGAAATTTAGCCATGTAAATTGCATCAAACTTTTTCTGGTAGTTATTAGATGTTAGGTGAGTGTTATGGCCAAGTTTTAACATCCAACTCTTAATGAATCAAAAATACCCAAACGTGAAGAACATAAACCCTAATATCTAATTATAAAGCAATTAGTATTACTGGGTTAATTCTAAGCACAGATATGATCAATTCACTATTATAACAACATCACACAACAATCTTTTTGACCAAAATCATTCACATTTGAAAACACCCAAAACCACGCATAAACCCTAGTTTTCAAAATCACTCAATTTGTGTATCTAGGTGTGTTTTGATGATCAAAATGTAATCATTGATTTTAGTAAAACGTTTTGACACTCTCATTTCAACCAAAAACACACAAACATGATCATGTGTTCTTACGCATATGCGTAGAACACAAAATCCCTTCTAGGCGAAAATCTAACCGTTAGTTTGAAAAACGATTCAAGACCCATGTTTAGATTGTTGCAAAGAATGTATAAACACTTACAAATTGATGATCGAAAGCACGGATTTGTTAAACGAATTTGGATCGTAGATGATATTAGGTGAAATAATAAATGTGATGAAATAAATGAGGTAGGAGGGATGTTTTATTAAAAATCACTTTAAGCTTTTGACACTTTTAGTCCCTCCACCTTTTAACACTCCGGCAAACCAAAGTCTCATCAATATTAATATTAGTCATTTTAACAATCATGACATTTTTGTAACATTTTTATAATTTTCGCATTTTTAGATTACCTGGTACTGCGTATTTCATGTTTTAAGACTCCGCGGTTTAATTTAGATGTAATAAACACACAAATATACACACTAATAACCAAATACTATTGATTATTAGTGTGTATATTTGTGTGTAGGCTACCTCAACTTCACACTAATAAACGAATTCCATGGAATGCACGTGTAAATAACCAAATACTTGTGTAAATATCAAGAATGGTTAATGTTTCATCAATAGCATTGCAATGTTGAGGTAGCCTACCTAAGAATGGGTAACTTGTCAGCAAAAGTAGGGTTAAGGTGACCATAGCAGGTTGTATGTTTAGGCAACTTTCAACTCGTTTTACCCGTTTTGTTTTAGCTATCTTTGTATTTACTGTTATTTTACTAGGTTGACTCTTTAAAGATGCAACACAACCATAATCGACCCATTTGTATTGGATCTAAACCGCCACCTTAACTTTTTTGTTTACAAAGGGAACTCTTGTGGAACTTAAACTTTCGATTAGGAGAAGATGATTTTACATTCACGTTTCGTCATCAATCTTTACATTTTTGTGAAATCTGTTTAAAATGTCTCATGGAAAAAAATGTTTCTGCGCGTCTTTTGATGAAACATTAATTACCGTTTGGTTCATCAGCTATTTACAACAATGACCTTTTCTTTCCTAAGGTTCGTTCAAACAATTTGGGAGCTGTTGGATTTCTTGGGGACAGTAGACGAATGAATGTTGCCATAACAAGAGCGCGCAAACATGTGGCAGTTGTATGTGACAGCTCAACAATATGCCACAACACGTTTCTAGCAAGGTTGTTACGCCACATCAGGTATTTTGGTAGAGTGAAGCATGCTGAACCAGGTGGTTTTGGTGGGTCAGGTCTTGGTATGAATCCGATGCTGCCTTCTATAAGTTAAAAAAAATGTTAAATTCTCCAATACTCCCTGTACATTCTTCTCTCGGGAGATTGGTCTGTCTCGTATACGCTTAGTATTTCATAACTGTAAATAAGGAATATAGATACTGTCAGGCGTAAGATAGACATTCATTGCATTATGTATGTCAATCTTCGATGATTTTGTTTGCTGCTTATATTGAAAAAGACTACATGATACCATTAATGACTCAAATTCTAAAGCTTTACTTGCTTTGAGATTTATGAGTACCTTCTTCACCTTGACATCATGATTCTACTTGTAAGTTTCTAGTCATGCGTCGCTACATAATGCTAATGCAATCTCGCTATTGCATTAACACTACATTAACTTCCTTTTTCCCAACATATTTTTCGCATTTATGGTTTCATCATCATTACAAACCATAGTTTTCACTAATATTCACGTACACATCAAAAGAAAAAGTAAATGGTAAGGAGATCGGCTTGCCATTGCCAAAGCCCCTCCCCTTGTCAATCCAATGCCAACCGAAACACTGGCCACACCAATCTCCCTGATGCCAACCCTCGACCCGACCTCATAAAGATGCCCTAAAATAAAACGAGACTGATAATGTTTTAACTTTCAACTATGTCGTTTATCTTATCAAGAAAAGTGGTATATTGTGTTCGCCTCGTGTTCTTAGGCGTAACAGTTATGAAGCGTACTTTAATCTTAAGGCATTACAGTTTAACTATCAAAATGTATTTTGCATATAATGTAACAGAATGTCACATGCGTTTATTACAATCAACACACTTACACACAACTTTTTCACTTACCTGTTGTATTGTTATGCCATTTTTACTTCATGCCATTTTAACGCATATTCCCACAAACCAAAGGACCTTTTTTAGCGACTCATCTCGTCCAAACAAAACAACAACATATAATAACAAAATTGTAATAAACCCATTCATTACCATCCTCATTACCAAACGATGCACGTTCTAAGTTCTGTCATTTCATTCTATTCAAAAGGCATAACTTATGAATCCCATAACTATGAATTTTCTACAACACATAATAAGAAATCCTGAGATAAAGTTTAAGAAAAGACTAAGGAAAGTTGCAGAATCAGATTTATCATAAACATGACGAAGAATATGATATCATACACTACAAATTCATTTCGGAAGCAGAAGCAGGTTGATCCGGCTTGTTTGAGTTTCCTTGTTCTACTTTGACATCTGCTGCAGGCAGGGGCGGAGCCAGAAAGTTTTTGTCGAGGGGGCAAAATATGATAATTTTTAGAAACTACACTAAAAATTGGTTAATAATCGGAAAATTTTGAAAATTTACACATTATTATTTTTTTCGCCGGGGGGTCACATGACCCCCCGGACCCCCCTTTATCTCCGCCTCTGGCTGCAGGTGCTGAACTGAGACAGAACCCTGAAAATACATGCAGAAGTTTCATATACTGGTAACCCGGAAAAATTATTTATTGTTTTTTCAGGAAGCAGGTGTTCACCTTATCAAGGGATATGTCGGCAAACGATGCACCCATCTCTCTAGTACGCTCGGCTTCTTTTACAATATCCTGAACACAGACACACAAAGAATATTTGAAACAAAGAACTGTAGAAAATAGAATATGACTGTTTGGTGTGCTTTTGCGGAATGGGAGTGATCAGATATTGCAAAAAATTTAAGAGAAAAAATAGATGATATGAACAAAAACTTTTTGTAAAATTTGAAGAAAACTTTGTGAAACACTGAAATGTGCAAAATAGGCTAAAAAGGGGCAAAATAAGAATGTTTTATGATACCCATTGAATAATCATTTTTGTTGTAGCTAGTAAGAAACTAATTATCTAAAATTGATTGCTCCATTAATAATCGATTAATCTCGAGCACAATCTGAAAACTGAACTGATTATTGACATTTTGAGTTACTATAATCAGTTCCAATCAGCGAGTCTCCCAAAGCAACTTATATAACACTAAATGATTCGAAATGGCTACTCTAGATCGACAGTACCAGATTAAAAAACTGCACATACCATGTCCTTAGACTCAATATCATGAAGTTCCCTCTTCACACGTCCAGCAAAAGGCTTGCTGCAAAAGAGAACAATATTTAATGAATGAAAGAGGTATAAATGTATAATCGGCAAGCAGAAAAATAAGTGTTTTCTAGTCTTTGGAAAGAAGGGACTACCTGTCATTATTTTCATCAACATCAGAATCATCTGATCTTCGATCGCCATCCTCTGGATCTTCATCTGCCTGAATACACACATATTTACTTCAGTAAGTTTATCATGAAAGAGAAAAATAATTTAGCAGCATCAAGAACCACTTGTTACAGTTTGTGCAATACTCACTAACATTGTTCAAGGTGTGTGAGGGTTACGGGAGTGTGAATGATGAGTGTGTGAGGGGAATAGGGATGATTGTAGGGTGAGGAATACACCCAGCCTTAGTGGATACACAATCCCTTTGGTGACACAAAGATGCCCCATAGACAAGACTATGCATCAAAGCCACCATAAGATACAAATCTATCATACAGGTCATCAGATAAGTAGGTATGTTTTTGTTGTACATAACTCCCAAAAACCCATGTGAATTAATATTAAGTCCTAAGTTATCATCAAAAACTAGAAGCATGATCTATAACAAACATAAACATGAAGAGTAGAACAAGAAAGTAACGATAGCTTAAGTTGTGTGTAAGTTGTTGGATAATATATATATCTAGTTTAAGACGTTTCATAAGCACATAACTGAATTAACATATCATATTCTTTCACACAATAATAACAACAAATACCGGTAGTAAAGATGGACCTGAACATCCAACTGATGTAAACCCGCAACCTTTATGTTAGGACTAATCTTTTTTATATAATAAAACAAAACCTCTAGTGGGAATTTTTCATTTTAAAAAAATTAATTCATACCTTATTTGGTAATATTTTATTTATTTATTATTATTTTTATTTTAAAATATTTACTTAAAAAAATTCAAATATTCCGGATTTGACAATAGTTAAAAGAAAACGTTCTTATATATAGTCAAGAAAAAAAATGAACATAAAAGTTTAAGTGTCAAAGTATAAGAAAAAAACATATTAAAAAGCGGGAGTGATTTTAAAAATATTTGTGTCTAATGTAAATAAATAAATTAATAATCGATTCTTTAAAAAAAACACAATATATAAAAACCCGCATGTGCGCAGGTATTATAACTAGTCTGTAGATGACAACAAAACTGTTAAAGAGCTCCGCACGGGACCAAACTCCCTGTCCTTAAAAGATAACAACAAAATGATGATGGCGGAGCAGTAACACGCGAGTTGGCAAATATGAGAGCACACAACATGATTCATTATATAAAGGACTCTTTTTTCTGTGTGTGTTTATGAGTCTTTTTCACTTTATAGAAGTGAGTAGTTATTCTCTATTTATAAGTCAAAAGCATGACCAGAGAATAAAGATCATGGTCACGTTATCAACCCACAAAATTAGGAACATGGCTGATGGTTTCAACTATTTTGTTGACATCCAGATCAGCCCTACTACTACTACCTTTTACTTAGTCAACATACTAGTTATTTTCTTGTTCAAGACTTGTATCATGTGCTTTGAATCACTTACATCTAGTTACTGCATCAACTAGTTGTACTTTTGCTAAATTCTCATGAAAACTTGCCAAACTCCTCAAAGTTCCAACATTAGTATCATAAAATATTATATATATTAGTTTCTAGAGGCATTCATATTCTGTAGCTACCTTGTTATTTGAATGAGGTTTGAACTCTAACATTGTGCTCCCGAAGTTTGTAAATGAATAGACAGAAAGAAACACGAGAAAAAAATCTTTATATTTTTCGTGTTCCTGAGTTTGTAAACGAGAATCATATTTTCCTATTCCTGATTTGGAGATGAAGGGAATAAAAGTGTAAAAAATAGTTTGGATGAAGGTCTGGTTAGTCATACAAGCATGTCATAAACGGCCAACTCGTTTGATAAACGTGTTCGGGTTGGAGCTCAACTTTATAACACACTTAACTGAAACGGTAAAGTTAGAATACCCAAACCCACCAACCCAGACAAGGCAAAGTCAATTTTTAATAATTCAAACAATCTATTCTGCTTTTAGACTTTAAAGTTACCTCCTACATTCAGAACCCATTACAGACTAGGACTCTAGGAGTTAGCTATATCTCATAATAACTACTAATATAAGTTTGTTTTCATTCTTAGAAAGTTGCAACTTATATATATAATGTTTACTTGATCCTATTTTCATAATAACTAGAGTTAATTGCATTTTTGGTCCCTGTGGTATGGTCAAATTGCAGGTTTGATCCCTAAAACTTTCAAAGTGCAATGATAGTCCTCATTTTGAAGTTTGGATTGCATTTTTGGTCCCTAATCGGTATGAAATGACCAAGTTACCCTTGTCTTCTCTGAATAAGACAAAGGGTATTTTAGTCATTCCACTTTATCCGGGGACCAAAATTGCAATCCAAACTTCAAAATGAGGACTATCATTGCACTTTCAAAGTTTTAGGGACCAAACCTGCAATTTGGCCATACCACAAGGACCAAAAATGCAATTAACTCTAATAACTAAATATAAGTTTGGTTCAGACCATATTAAGTTATCCAAAAGCAGCTTGCAAATTAAATGAAAACTAGCCCGTGCCCACAATGCAGCAAGAGAAACGTGTATATTTTTTTAGTATACTTAAATGTAAAGTTGCAACTTATATATATAATGTTTACTTGATCCTATTTTCATAATAACTAAATATAAGTTTGGTTCAGACCATATTAAGTTATCCAAAAGCAGCTTGCAAATTAAATGAAAACTAGCCCGTGCCCACAATGCAGCAAGAGAAACGTGTATATTTTTTTAGTATACTTAAATGTTAAAGCCTTAATTAAAAATATTTCGTTATATCCATTAGATATCCAGAAAAGTGACAGATAATAAAGCAAATAAAAGATCAAAATGCAGTAACAAACCTCAGGGAATTCCGTATCCGGAGGGCGCTCTTGAAATTGCACACTTGGTGTTTAGAGAGATTTTCAAGAAGCTTTGACCGTATATCTTCCAACAGCGCCCGAGTGTTCTTATTCTCCATGTTACTTGGAGCAACATGAAGAGTATGGTCAGGACCAAAGTACTCATAATACTCGTGTTGGGGCATCTTATCTTCTAGCTCAACCCCAAGCGCTACTCCTGTCTACACAAAGAAATAAAAGATTCATTATACTTTTAGTATTGAGAAGCCTTGTTTACCAACAAAACAAGCATATTTATGTTAGAATTATAAGCTTCATCTCATCTTCAAGGGGCAAAGTGTCTAATCTTCAAAGTTAAACTTTAAAGGTGTTCCCGCTCTTATACTTCAAGGACTGAAGTTGATACATTTTATATCCTGGAGGATGCTAAATGGAAGATTCTAAGTCAAGGCTATATAAGAGAAAAGTCTCTCTTATTTGTCTCATTATTCTCAATTGATCTGTGTGACAACTCGTAATTTCAGGTCATTTTACAAACTTTGAAAATTTTACTATTCATCTCGGGAATTTACTATTCATCGGTTACTATTCATCATTTACTATTCATCGTTTTTGAAGTCGATTTGATATTTTGAGAACGTATTTCAAAATTTTACTATTCACGAAACACTATTCATTCCCGGAGAAAAATCACTATTCATGATTCACTATTCATCATTTTTCGTACACTAGGTTTACGGATATCAAATACGCGTAACCTTGAGGGTTTAGCTGCGAATTCATGAATATATCATCGAGGACATTTCATATAGACTAGATTTAGTCTACATATCATTAGTAACGTCATCATCACATTAATTCATTCATGGTTTTACATATTTCATTAAACGTTTATTTTCCTATTAAATAAACGCTATCGCGTAATCATTTATTTTGAACATTTGATCCGACACTTCCAAAAATTATCCTGATATATTTTTATACTCATATTAAGATTATAAAAATTATAATATTAGTTTACCCGATGTTTTCAATTTATTTTGTATATAAATTGTTATATATATATATATATTTACGACGATTTTCGTAAATATAACTCGATAATTATTTAATCACTCATTTCTTGCGAGAAATGTATTTTTATAATTTTTATGACATCGATATATTTTATTTTGTTCCGTTAAAATTTATTTCTAGCTAACGCTACCCTAAATACCTATTTTAACTTACAACATACAAACTAATCATACACATTTAAATACTTACTCAATAAAAACACATTACCTTTCTTTCTCTTTTCTTTTGTCGACAAAACAAGATGACACAACACATATTTTACACAAATATCTTACTTAGACTCCACATGTATTAATTTTAATTAAATATCTTACTTAGACTCCACATTTCTAAGGTGTAAAATAATTCATTCTCTCCTTCCTTTTGTTGAAGAACCGGCCATGCTCAAGAACAAGGAAGAAACCATTTTTTTTTAGCTTCAAGTGATTATCAAATATTATTAGTGATCTATGTTAAGGTTTTGAAATAAAAACCTATAGATTAATAAGGTTTTCATCATCTTTTTCACATAATCATTCAAGTAAGTATTTTATGATCTTCATAACTCTTTCATATTCATATTTATGTTATTTCATCATTTTTGCAAGAAAACATGCAAGTTACATGTGAATATATACCACTTTTATTGTTTTTATTACTTATTATGAAATATAATTATCCTATAATTATCCCTTGAAACAAATTATTTTTGATGATGTCTAGGAACCCATAACACCCTAAGAAGGTGTATGGTAGGTTTAGAATAGCTTTGGCGTTGAATTGAAGTGGTTAGAATAAGTATTACGCGAGAGAAATCATTTTCGACAACAATAAATAGTGGTCTGATCTTATTTGTGAAAACTGAAAATTTTGACAGTTTGTAAAATATTTTGGGCTAGATATTTAGAAAATATACTTTAAAACGAAAACGTGGCCGCTTGAAGGGGTTAAAACGGAGTTATAACGAAGAAGTTATGCTATTTTCAAGTTTAACGACGAAAACTATATTTCCGGAAAATTCAGCATGCTGTCCAAATTTTTACGAGTCAAAAATGAGTCTTAAGCGTTATCTAAATGAGTCGATTTATCAAAAATATATTAGTATACTTTAACACGAAGCTAAGGACATATAAAACGTAGAAAACGGACTTGTAACGACTAAATTACACGCGTTTAAACAAGGTTGTCGTAACTATTTCATATAAGCATAACACATATATATTTTCTAATAGCCAAAATTACGGCCGCGAATGACCATGTTGAGGGTCGTTTTTAACATCGATGGAATACTTTTTAGAAAACGATGTCTTCTAGTAAAAGTAAGTTTGCCTAGCCTATTTTTCAAAATGTTCAACCGTTCGTCAAACGGAGTTGTAACGAATAAAATGCGGTCACTCAAACTTTGTCGGAAACTACCCTTAAATAATATTTTTGATACAAGTACCCTACTTTACCTATGTTTTTCTCCATGATCGAGACCTCTATGATGAAAATTTAAAGCTAAAACTTTTAGATAATGCTACAAGCTTTCCAAAACCATTGAGTTTGTTTCCTAACACTCGATATTCACTATTTTACGACCAACTTTTCGAGGTCATTTAGTCACTTTCACAAATTATCAAAGTATATTATTTTGCGACGAAAAGCTATAAATTCTTGATAAATCACTAAACAACTATCGTAGGAGGTTGTTTCAACGTAAATACTTGTAAACTATTTTATAATATGACGAGATGTCATAAACATATATTTCGACAATAAACATTATTTTCAAAAATGCACAAGTGGTATAGATTACATGTGGATTTGCATGTACGACATTGTTTCATGATTTATATTAGAACATATCATTCATAATAGGTCGCGGTTAGAGATTGCGCCACATTTCAGTGTACTTACTTTTGTCATCATAATCATTGCATCAGGTGAGTTCCATAGCCCCATTTTCAATTGTTTTTATACTACTTTTGGGGGAGATACATGCTCAACAACTTTTATGACATTTATGTCTATTTGCAAACTATGTGTTTATCTGAAGTGAATGTTTAGTCATGCGAAGTAACAGTATTGCCATACTTAGAGTTTCTATATCATAAATCATTGGGCTAATTGACTTGGTATGATCACGGTCTAATGGTCTTGGTATCATCATTGAACTAGCGGTCTTGGTATAATTATTGAACTATCGGTCTTGGTATAAGGTTGAACTAGCGGTCTTGGTAATATCATGAACTAATGGTCATGGAACTATTTGAAACAACACTCATATGTGTTATATCAATTGAATATTGATAGATTAAGTAATGTACTATTATGTGAATTCATTTGACATCATGCGCTTGAACATAAACTATGCATATTTTGGCAGTGGGTTGTAAACACACAAGTTGCAAGTTTTGTATGGGCGGAACTTGGAACTGAGTGGATTTGCAATGCCTTTGCTGCATGAACATTCTTTAAAGGTTTTCTTTACGGCAACTCAAACTCTATGAACTCACTCAACCTTTGTGTTGACACTTTTAGCATGTTTTATCTCAGGTATCTAAGGCATTCACTTCATGGCATGCATGTGGACTTATCATAGAGTCATGGTGACGACGCGTCTCACATGGGATTTATGCACTTTAAAAACATCGTTTGGCTTGTAACAAACTTATTTATGCACATGATGATTTTCATTTTGGACCTATATTTTGCAAACTCTGAATGTTTTATTAAATCAAACGATGTGTTTTCCAAACGACACTTTAGGTCGTTCGATATAACTGTAACTGTGATGCTATGACAGTCAACCCCCAGGAATTCCATTCCGCTACTGTGAAGATCGTTGTAAGCTCTTAGACGAGGTCTAATATTATATCTAGGAACACATAATAATGAAGGCGGAATATTCAAACATAGAATCAACATCATTATGAACAAGGTTTCTTTGTTATCAAAAACTAACTAACTATAATAAAGATCAAAAACTTGATCTAACACTAACTAACTAAACCACTAAACCCTAGGCGTTTTCCCAATCCCTACGCCTAGGTTCCCCCACACACACACCTTTAGACGTCTACATCTTGTACGTACTTGAAAACTAATGACCCTATGTCTCTTTATATACTAGAGACATCTAGGGTTTACAAGAGGAATCATAATATAATTAGGAAACAATACAATTAGGAAACTAAATATTCTTTTAAGCATATCTTCTAGAATCTTCCAAATCCTCCATCTTTTTGTAGTTTCCCTTCTTGTCACTTTAAGTCCTTCATGTTTCATTCTTCTTGTTTTGTATTATCAAATCTATAATAGACCCAACAATCTTCCCCTATTTGATGATGACAAAACAAACACAATTCTTGTACGAACTTCTCTAGACGAAGTAGCAGAAGTTGAGATAATTAAATCTCACCATGAATGAAACAATCTTCCCCTTGACTTGAACATGTCACTCAAACATCTCTTCCCCTTTTTGTTATTATCTAAATAGGGAACATATGCAAATAATGATCTTGACCACCACAAACCAATATCATACTTCCAATCTAAGACTTCCAATGCTTCAAATCACCCACCATTACGCACCATAGAAAAAATGGATCCAAAACAGTAGAAAACTTCAACTAGCAGTAGTAATAATGATCAACAATAGTAAAAATCAAACACTTCCCCTTGAGTGATGCATGTATATCAATGATTCTTCAAAATCTGTAGGCTTTATGTAATGATTACTTGTGAAGAAAACCAAATATAACGAATTTGATGAAGAAGTAGAATTTCCCAAACTTGTGTCTTAAATCTTGTACTATCCACGGAACTCCATACTTATACGAACCAACAAATATAAGTAGACCGCAATCCCTTGACAAGAATCCTCAACTAGTATGAGACACTGAGCACTACAATGTAACTCCTTCAAGTGATAGTTTACTAGGTCTTCATCCATCCACCCTCTTGACCTATGAAAACTAGATTCATCAAGCTAGATGATAAGAACACAAACCAAGTAATTCCACTTCACCTTCAAATAAGTGATAAATAATCCTCTTCGTAATCAATTCTTCAATAAAACTCCATAACGAGCTTTTTTTTAAATCCTTTTAAGAACATAAATTTCTTCCTGTGTGTGTGAACAATAACCTCTGTGTGTGTCATCCAAAAATCATGCTCGACTTCCCCTTAAATCAAAAATCTTCTCGTAATAAAGCATGAACAGTATGTTGAGAAGGAGCAGTACTTTCATCAAAATCTACAGTACTTTCATATAAACTGCAGTTCCTTGAAAATTAATACGAGCAACAGTACCTTAAAATGTAGTAGCAGTACTTTCACGATTATACAGTACTTTCACGATCAGCAGTACGTTGAATTTCCTAGAGCAGTACTTTTAAAAAAAAACCTTCGAGCAGTACTTTCATCAAGCGCGAACAGTACTTTAACAAAATTCGATCAGCAGTACTTTAACAAAATTCGACCACTCCACTACGTGTACCAATGACAGAATATAAAAATAGTCTCATATCACAAATCAGTATTAACTGAATGTGATACAGTATTAGAATTTCCGAATATTCTGCTGGGACCCATACAAACAAAACAAGAATTAATTCCGAACCTTATTGAATCAATTTCATGTGTTGCCGTCCCACGTGTAAGATGAGTAGCGATCACGACAAATAGACCAATCAAAAGGTACGAACACTGTACGAACCATAGACCGCATCACAGCTAATTGAAACCCAAACGAAATCTCCACCGTCCGATCACCAATCTCATGTACTATCATCCCACGTGATACACAACACAATTCGACCAATTAAATAACTTCAATCCCATGTATATTATTTGGATACACCAATCGGATACACCAAGCAGTAGCAGTACTTTCTCCATGTATATTATTCGGACCCACGTTGACATATAGCCATCCTTTTCAAGTCAGTACAAAATTTGATACGAGGTCTTTTAAATCCAAATCGTTTCTTCGACAAACTGCATGCTTCGACAATAAAAATTAATACTCGACACACTTAATAAAACCTTGTAATCCTTATATCAAGAGCTCCTGGCTCTGATACCAATTGATAAGATCGTTTAAAAGCTCAGCTAGGGATCAATAACAAAGATAATAAGCAGCGGAATAATCAAAACAATACTTTGTTATTGAACAAGGTTTTTATTCACCATTAACTAATACTCTAATATAGACGTTTATAGGAACACGTCTACTAACTAAACTAATAACCTAGGCGTTTACATGATCATACGCCTAGGACACACTAATCTAAAACCCTAGACGTTCTTCCCTAACGTCTAGGCTAAACACACACCTTTTAGTCGACTACATTATTGGAAGACTTAATTAAAACCTATATTCAAGGTTTCAACTTATGGGTTAAAGAGGAAAACAAACGTCGTAAACAACTTCGTAAGGAATTAAAACGAAAGAAGGTTCCTAAATCATCTTCTGTCAACTTGGGGAGGAATTTAGAAAAGGAAAATTTGAAAGAAGATGTTACAAAGAAGAAAGAATCTGATGTTCAAGGTACTGCAGACAAGATTATTTCAGATTCTGAGGAACAAGAAGAAGAAGTGCAAGTTCAAAGTCACCAAGGTACTGATGTTCAAGGTACTGATGTTCAAGGTACTGAACATCAAAGTACTGATTTTCATGATACATCTAGGCAAGAAGTAATAACTCCAAGGGTATTGAATTTTGAAGAAGAAGCTGGTCCTTCTACATTTGTTATAGAAGAAGAGGAGGAAGCCACATTCATACCTATTCATTCTGCTAGTGATGATGAAGTAATTGCTACAATATTAGATTTATCACAACCAAGAGGAGGGGTTACTATTAGAGATGTACAAGAAGAAGAACAACCAAGAGCTTCTCAACCAACCATTGATCCTAAAGACAAAGGGAAAGGTATTCTGGTTGAAACAAAGAAAAAGAAACTCACTTTGGCAGAACTTAGAGCAATTGAAGTTGCTAGGAATGAAGCTGCAGCTAGAAAAGTTCAAGAAGAGTTAGATGCTAAAGATAGAAAAGATCAAGAAGCTCAAGAAGCTCAATAGAGAAGCACTCAAAAGGTGCAAGATGAATTAGATGCTGAAACTACTGAACCTTTACAGTCCCCTACACCTGTTAGATTTATGCCAAGAAGACCTAATTTAGCTAAGGACAGGAATGCTATGATGGCTTATCTGAAAAGTCAAGGGTATAAAGGATTACAGAAGTTTAATTATCTTGAGATGAAAAGATTATATGATGCTGCTAGGAAGGATTATAAGAAGAATGTTGCAGGCATCAAAGATTTTAGAGAAGAAGCTACCGGACTTAAACTGAAAGGAAGAAGAGCTTAAAGAGAAAAGAAAAACTGAAGTTACAGATGTTCAGTTTTCAAAGAAAGAAAAGGTAGAATTAAGATCTGAGACTAGTGATGAATTGAAGAATTATCTCAGAGTGGTAGATTTTGATTATTCAAAAGAAGATAATGACATGAAGATGAATAGATCAAAGATAAGTGTTTTTAAAGTTGTGAAATCCAAGAATGAAGAATACATGATTTTTCATAAAGAAGATGAAAGCTTCAAAGTTTTCAAAAGGCTATGGGATTTACTGCATATTATAGATAGAGTAGACCTATTCTACTTATATCATGTTGTGAAGGCTTACTTTGAAAATAATCCATTGGAAGGGATTGGTTTGATTTTACATGGTGATCTCATAACTATATGGGAAACTGATGAAGAGAGCACTGATGATATCTGGAAGAATCAAGAAAGCTGGGAAATAGTTTGCTGGAGATTCTTTGAAGAATCTGGAGTTCATGTTTTGGAATTAGAAAATGGAACAATGATACACATGTTTGCAGAAAGAAGATATCCTCTCACAGTTGAGCTCATGAGAAGAATGCTAGAGCATGGATTGGAAGTAGAAGAGGATAATGAAACTGCTTGCATGGTTATCAACTTGTTTATAAACTGGACTACTATTGCTGAGAATGATTAATAACTGGTATGAATTTTATTTGAATAAATACTTTTTGATATATCAGTACTTTTATTCAAAGTACTGCTGATCAGACGGTACTTTCATCAAAGTACTGTTTGCTGAACTAAACCAGTTAAATAAATTTTAGAAGAAACCTTTTTGCTAAGTATTTTGAACTAAAGGTTGAATAAATGGTTTTTGTGATGATAACATCAATAGGTTATCAATCCACCATGGTTACAAAAGGATTGACTAATCCATGAGCAAACGGCTCTGGTAAAGATATATCAAATCCATTTTTAGTTGACAACTTGCTAATAAGTTGGATGGTATTCAACTCACCATATCAGTAATGTGAAGAGTTGGCTAGCCCACAAGAAAATGGCTTGTGGTAAAGGCTGTGGAAAAACCATTATTGGTAATTAGTTCACCATTAGATAGAAGAACTAACTAGTCCAGAAGGGTACAGCTTTTGGTAAAGACAAAACAAATCTGTTGATAGGTGGTGGTTTGCTAAAAATCATATGGTTATCAATGTACCATGGTCTTACACACCAAAACATTTGGCTACTCCAGAGATAATGGCTTTGGTAAAGAGTTCTAAATCCATTAATTTTTCAATGATTCACTTGAAAGTGATGAGAATAGTATGCAACTTAAACTAAATTAAATGTACAAATTGTCATATGTTTCTGTGTTGCTGAAAAGATGGAGCTTGCTGGATGCTGCTGTAAAGAGAACAATTCTAAGAGATACTTTGACAAGAACAGATGTTACAGAGATAAAAGCTTAAAGACTAAGAAACAATCCGTCTTTAAAAGATGAAGCTGTTAAAGATATATTCACAAAGGAACTTGAAGTCAAGCAAGTAGAATTCAAGTTAGGGAGGATTGTTGGGATATGAAAGTTCTGAAGATATCAAAGTACTGAAGATATCAAAGTACTGTAAGTTGCAAAGTATTGGAAGAAGTTAAAGACTCAAAGTACTGTTAAAGACAAAGTCAAAGTACTGCAATATGAAGTCAAAGTACTGCAAGAACAAAAGAACTGTTATATTCATTTATGGAAAGAATTGTATTCTATGTTTAGATTACTTGTCATACAAGGTTATAAATTGTAAACCGACTAGGATATCCTTGAGCCTATAAAAGGACTCCTAGATTGGCATTAGAGATATGACTTACGATTACAGAATTAGAGTTTTAGAGAAAAGTTCGATTATCTTAGAGTTGTATTAGAGTATCTGCATAATAAGCAGATTTAGAGTTTATAATAAAAGATTATTCTTCTTAGCTTTGTTAAGTAAATTCCGCATACTTAATAAAGATTACTCAGTGTTTCTTTGTTAACAACTTAGGATTTATCCGAGGTTATTAAACCTTAACAAGCTAGTTAAGATAGTTTGATTAAAGTATATCGATCCAACAGCTACAAAACAGGTAATTTGGGGGTGTGACAATCTGTGTGTTTCTGAGCGTGTATCTCTCTCAGTTTCTGGTTGTTATAGTGAATTGA
The DNA here is from genome assembly GCA_910596185.1 of Chrysanthemum makinoi. Taxonomy (NCBI): domain Eukaryota; kingdom Viridiplantae; phylum Streptophyta; class Magnoliopsida; order Asterales; family Asteraceae; genus Chrysanthemum; species Chrysanthemum makinoi. Next base: position 58,434,060 of record OU343220.1, read on the forward strand.
GGGAAACCCTTTGTTGTATTTGTAATCTTTATTTTTTTGTTCTTGTGTTGTAAACGAATTTGCTATTCTTAGCAACTGATTTGATAAATAAAAGAGTGAGCCAAGGGGAGGTTGGCTAGGTTCATTCTAAATCAGGTTTCTAAGTGTTTAATCTGCTTTCGTTTATAAGTTTTTACATGGTATCAGAGACAGGTTGCTCTATACTAAAGCGTTAAAGATTTTGAAAAAATTAGGGTTTCCTTCAATTTTGGGGGTTTTGATCTATTGGATAGATCTTGTGGGTTTGTGTTTAGATCTATCAGATCTGAAGTGTAATTGGGTTTTCAAAAATGAGGGTTTTCTAATTTTCGGGGGTTTTTCGATCCTGGTGGTTCTTGATACAATTGATATAAGATCTTGTGGTCTTGAGGTTCAATTGTGTTTCGGATTATTGATTTCTTGAGTATTGGTTCAATTAGGGTTTTCTGTATCAAACCCTAATTCAGGTTGTCGTGTTTCTTGATTTTTTGATTAAGATTGGGTCCTTAGTGTTCTTGATATTTTGTTTATGATATATATCAATTACCCTATTTCTTACTCATTTTTTGTTTTTCTATATCCTGTTTCAGGTTTGTATTCCGCTGCATATTTGATTGATTCAGATCTTCTTGATCTGGTTGGAAGCTTGCGTGGTTGTAACACCTCTCACGCTTCTCTTTAGGTTTTGTTGTTTAGGTTGTTCGGAGGTTGAGTAGATCAAGGGTTTTGTTTGATTGGAGTTGGTTGTGATTATTAGTGGTTTGTTGTGATTGAGGAGATATAAGGTGTGTTGTTGTTGCTTTCTGTTTTTTGTTCTTTATTTGTTTTCTTGTTTATGTGTTTCTTGTTGTTCTGTCATTATGGTTGATGGTCCAGAAGATAGGGGTAAGGGTCCTGAAGGGGGTAGTAGTGAATTAAAACTTGATGTTTATGACCCTTTATATTTGCACCCTTAAGACATTGGTTCTCAACTGATATCCTTCAAACTTTAAGGGACTGAGAATTACAAAGTCTGGGCTGCTGCTGTGCAGCTTGCCTTACACACTAGAAATAAACTAGGGTTTATAACTGGAAAATGTGTTAAGGGTTCTACTGATGCTCTATATCAGGAACAGTGGGACAGATGTAATTCTGTTGTGTTGTCTCGGATTCTTGGTTGTATATCTCAGGATCTTTACAAAGGTCAAGTGTTTTCTAAAATTGCTAAAGTGTTTGGGATGAATTAGAAGAAACAAAAAATAAAGAAGATGGGTCTGTTATCTATAATCTGCATCATAAGATTCATACTCTAACTCAATCTGGAATGTCTCTATCTGAATATTATCATGAACTTAATGCTTTGTGGAGGCAGTTTGACTCCTTGGTTGATTTGCCTACATGTACTTGCAATAGTGCTCCTAAGATGAAAAAGCATTATGATCTTATTAGGCTTATGCAATTTCTTATGGGGCTTGATGATGTGTTTAGTTCTTATTAATACAAATATCGTCATTAAACGTTATTTATATTTTTGATCTTTTCCTAAGTTTTGTTAACGACAAAAGTAAATTTAATTTTTATAAAGCTTAAAGCTTGTCAAGTCTAATAAATATTAAAACAAGCTTTTTCAAATAATATCTTCATCACTCAAGCATTTACATTGTGATTAACCATAATGTATGATAGGAGTTTTTAGAATGTCTTAGTTTCTTAAAGACTAAACATTACATATGTATTTACATATTTCTAAAAATAGAAAAACAAACACATGACATCATGTGATGCATCATTGAAATCATTGGAAGATTTCACAAGATTCTTTGTGTAGATTTAAGCTCTACATATCTTACATAATCTTGCATAGTGTTGGGTTCAGTAAATACCCAAACCCCTTAATCTAGGATTTGAATAGAAAATATCCTAAGTGTTTTGTCCGTTAAACACTAACAGGTCACTGAGTGCATAGTCTCTCAGTGAGCCATCTTCAGGATACTCAGTATGAGGCGAAGAAGAAGCCTCTCCACTCAGTAAGGCGGAACTTAAAGGGTGAAGACTAAGTCAAGAAGAAGATGGTGGATTCAGTGAGTGATGACAATAACTCACTGAATCCCTAAGACTCTTCTCCAACTACTTACACTGAAGACGAACTGAAGATAAAGACTGAAGGCTGTGAAGACTGAAGAATGAGCGGGACAAGGCAGGAAATGTTTACCCAGATAAAACCAAGTCCCTATCTATTAAAGTCAAACTTTCCCTGAATAGCAAGCGGCTAAGCTAAAGTATCTCTGTTAAGGAAAGCAGCCTCACCGCCTACTACAAATAGCAAAGTAAACAGTAATCGAATATATCAATATTCGTGTTTACTGTGATCTCAGTTTTGTCCTTTAGGTTAAAGTTTAAATCATACTTGTATAAATAGCATAAGAGATTGAGTGAAAAGATTAAGCTTGTGAAGTGTAAAAACACACACACACAAGCCATCTTTTCACTCCTCCAAATACAACTTAATCCTTGAGATAGCTCAGTGGGTTCTAAGAGTTGTGCTCAGACTTAGCCTGAGCTTAGAGAGGAGTCACCAAACTTTGTCATTTCAATCCCAAGTACTATTCCCCAAGTACTTGGGTAATATATTCTTTTGATTCATTTCTAATAAGAATATAAACGTTGAAAATTTATAAGTGTGTTTTACTTACGTTAATTTCAGTCATTGTTCACTATCAGTTTGTTTTAAATACTCAACTGTTTTTATACGATAGTGAATAGGGAACAACAAGTGGTATCAGAGAAAGGCTGATTATAAAACTTTTATAAAATCCTTAAGCCGCGCTAAAACGTTTTTAAATCAGGATCCTTAGGGCTGAAATTGATGTACCCCAACAAGTCGATAAAAGGGTGGAGCTTATTCAGCTGTTGCCCCTAGACTTGAAGTTGGTAAATTCAACAAATGGAAAAAGCGTATGCTTTGCTATTTGATTGGGATGGAACCTTATTATATCAAGTGTATAAATAAAGTTCCATTTGTCCCAAAGACTGCTGAAGGTTTGCCTAAACCTGAAGCTCAGTGGACTCAGGATGAGAGGAGAGTGGTCAACCAGGACCAAAGACTCAAAAGTATCATCATATCATGTCTTCCTGATGATATTATGGAGTCGGTCATAAGCTGTAGTACAGCCAAACAAACCTGGGATGACTTAGTTCATAGCCATGAAGGTCCATCAGATACCAAGGAAAACAGGATAATGGACCTGAAACTTGAGTATAACACCTTCAGGGCTAAGGACTCAGAAACTCTGTGTCAAACTTACACCCGGTACAAAACTCTTTTAAATGAACTGTCTAATGATGGTGTTAAGTTGTCCAAACATGAAATAAATGTTGGTTTTGTCAATAGTCTTCCTGAGAAGTGGTTGAATTTCTCTCAGGGACTTAGAAATGCTAATCATATCCAAAATCTTGAACTTCCTGAAATTTCTGGGAAATTTTTCTATGAGGAAAACCTCATTAACAGACGATACCCTGACTTAAAGAAGTCTCAGAAAGTCAAGAAGTCCCTGACCACCACTTCAATACCTATATCAACTGCTTTCTTCTCTAACAATGTGGTTCAAGATTTTCAAGAAAATTTAGATGATGAGCTTGATGAAAGATCAAGTGAGGAGTACCTAAATGACCTGAACGTTGAATTTCAGGAAAGGGCACTCCTTGCTAACTCTCAAAGGTTTATAAAAAGAAACAAAGGTTTTTCAAATGCTAAAGTAAATGAGGACACTGAATGCTTTAAGTGTCACAAAAGAGGTCATTTTGCAAAAGACTATTTTTCAAAAATAATTTCTGAACCCTCTTATAAACCATCAGGTTCAAATCAGTCCTCAGGCTTTAGCAAATTTCAACCAAAATTCTATCAGTCTCATCAAAACTTTCAAAACAAATTTGATCAAAACAAAACTGTTGATTTTGAAGCTAAGTATAGGAAAATCAAAGCTAAGCTTGCATTGCTTGAGGCCAGTCCCTCAGATACAACAAAAAGTGTTCAAACTGTGCAGGGTAAAAACAAAGGCTTTGTTGCTGAAACCTTCGACTAGGATGAAGAGCCAGTGTCATCAGATGATGAAATGGTACATGTCAGTGCATTGATGGCCCTCTCAGAAGAGGACAAGCTAGCTGTTGGAAAGAATCATGCCAGGAATGGAGAATGGGTCAATATCACAATGAAGAAGGTAAATATTTTACTCTCTATGGATGATGACTTTGATTGGCAGTCGTATATGAATTATCTTAGTGTTGACCTTAAGTTCGTAGAAGAGCAAAGACTGAATCTTTTTTCAAAATACAACAAGCTAAGTTTTGAATTGAACAAGTGTAGGGATGAACTGTTTCTTTTAAAACAAGCAAAGCTTGAGGCTGTCACTTTGCAAATTCAAAACACTGAATTAGTAAAAAGAAATCAAGCTCTTCAAGACGAACTCAAAAAGGCTCAAGATATCCTTGATAGTTGGACTGCTAAGAATCCCAGGGTCTTTGATGCTGTGGGAGCCCCCAATAGCAAGAAGAGAGTCTTAGGTGAAGATCATCTTCCTGACTCTCTCAACAAAGACCAAGGTCCTATGCCATTTGTGTCTGGTGGCATGATTACCAGTATGTTGTCTACCCCTAAGCCCAGTGACTGGATTGAAAGAAATAATCCTGAGAGTAAGCTTCCAAACTTTGATTCTGGAAGAATACTAGGGCCGGAGAGCCAAGCTCTCAGGAGCATGCTAGGACTCCCTGATGTGTCCAGTAGTACTGAACACATCTCTGAGTCTGAAGCTAAATCTCAAGCACCACTTCCACCCCTGGAACCTCTTCAGGGTGCTGCTCCTAGCTCTGAGCTTACTCTATTACAATACAATCCACACTCACCAAAAGAAATATCTGGACTTGGTAGAACCATCCTGAAAAGACCATCAAAACCAACTCAACAAGAATCCACACCCACTGAGACTTCCACATCCTCTGTCCCCACTGAAGCTGACCAAATTCAGCAACTGACTGAACTTGTGAGAAAACTAACTGAAAAGATGGAATCCATCGAAAAAGTCCCTGAATCAATCATGGAAACAAAGTCAGCTTCCTCTAGTTCCTCAAAGTCAAAAGCCACCACTAAATCCAAACAGAAGTGTGATCTGTGCCACTATACTAGTCATACCACTGACAACTGTTATAGAATCCTTTTTTGTATGATCTGCAAAAAGGATGATCACAGAACTTCTAATCACTTACAATATGTAAGTAAAGCAAACTATACCAAAGTTGGTCATCAGTATGCTTCATCCTCCAAGTCTGCTCAAAAGTTTAGAACAAAACCTTTTTCTCCTTGCCCACACTGTGGCTTTAATGATCATCATCCTGATGATTGTCTCATGAACAAATGCTGTGTTATTTGCGGAAATCCAGCTCATAAGACATCCCAGCATGACAGTGTTATTCAAGCAAGGAGAAGTTCCAAGCAACACAAAATCACTGAGTCATCCTCAGTCTCTAAATGTAAAACCTGTGGAAGCACAATGCACTCAACCAGTGACCATGAGTCAATTGCCAAATTCAAAGAGACCTTAAGACCCAAGCCCACTAGTAAGTGGGTCACTAACATAAACTAATTCAGTTTACTGCTTGTGCAGAGACACGCCAGGGAGCCTATTTGGCATCTAGACAGTGGATGCTCAAGAAGCATGACTGGTGTGAATGAGTATCTGCACAAGTATGTAAAGGAAGCATGATTTGGTGATAACTCATCATGTCCCACTGAAGGTTATGGTACAGTAAACTGCAATGGAATAGTTTTCTCTAGAATAGCTTATGTCAATGGTCTCAAATACAATCTCATCAGTGTCAGTCAACTATGTGATGCTAAGTACATTGTGCAATTCAATGACAAACAAGGTACCATATTCAATGCCAACAAATAAGTTGTTTTGATAGCTCCTAGAAGAGATGATGTTTATGTCTTAGACATGTCCACTCTTTCTCAAGATGGAACCTGTCTCTTTGCCAAAGCCACTGAAACCATCAACTGGCTGTAGCACAAGAGACTCTCTCACTTAAACTTCAAAAACATCAACAACCTGGAAAAATAAAACAAGGTCCTTGGCTTACCATCACTGGTTTTTGCAAAAGATAAACCATGCTCTGCCTGTGAAAAAGGCAAACATCAAAGAGCATCTTTCAAAACAAAACAAAATTTCTCCGTCAAAAGCTGCCTTCATCTCTTGCATATGGATCTCTTTGGACCAGTCAGTCCTAGATCAATCCAGCATGAGAAGTATACACTTGTCATTGTTGATGAGTTTTCAAGATACACTTGGGTATACTTTCTTGCCAAAAAGAGTCAAGCAGCTGACACAATAATGTCATTTATCAGGAACATTGAAAACCAGAATGACATTACTGTTAAACAAATCAGAACTGACAATGGTACTGAGTTCTGAAATGATGAGCTTGAGAGGTTCTGTAATGAAAAGGGTATCTCCCAAAAAAATTCATCTCCCTACACCCCTGAACAAAATAGGGTGGCTGAAAGGAAAAACAGAACTCTCATTGAGGCTGCAAGAACCATGTTAAATGGCTCAGCTCTCTCAAAGCATTTCTGGACTGAAGCTGTCAAAATAGCCTGTTACACTCAAAACAGGTCAATCATTGTCAAAATACATAACAAAACCCCATATGAGATATTCAAAGGTAGACTCCCTAACATCAGCTACTTTCATGTGTTTGTGTTGGGAATTCTGCAAAGTAGGAATTCTGCTGAAAATAATGCTGAAGAATCTGCTGAAGAAGAGTTTCTGCTGAAGTAATATTAACGTGTAGTTTGTTTCTGCGGAGATAGTTATTTCGCGTATTCTATAGTTTGTTAGGATATGCATGAGCTATTTTAGGTAGTGATATGCATTTATTTTATTTTATGTTATTGTTTATTTAGGGTTCTTGGTGTATAAAAGGAACTGAGGACTTTTGTATTGTAGAACTCTTCAGAAAAAAATTCCAGGAAAACATCTTTAGAGAGAGTGGAAAAGATCCATAGAGGATCATTGTTTTATGAGAAAAACCTTGTTGGTAACTTTGATTGTGTCAATTATTATTCCGCTGTGCATATTCAATCATTGTTATTATATACCCTAGTTGAGTCAGGATCTTGGATTCTACAATTGGTATCAGAGCGGGTGGCTCTCGATCTAGGCTTGATAAGGTTTTTCTGAAACCTAATTCATCTTGGGCAGCAGGTATAAATCAGATCCACTGAAATTTATTATTGACGAACGGAAGCAATTTTGTAAAAGACATTCGTTTTTGAGGTATCAAGTATTTTTTATGTTCGTCAATCAATATACAATATCTCGTACCAATTGAATTGCAATTAATATGCTGTCCCGTATAATTCTTGGTTGATCGGTGGGGACACATATTTTTTGTGTCAATATTATTGTCGATTACAATTACATTGATTTGTGATATCACATGGTGTTTTGGTTTAGTGGGTCCCTCGATTGATATTTGATTCTATAGTACACGCATGGGACATGAATTGATCATACATTGTTTATTCGTCTTTGGTCTAACGAATTAAGTGGGGCTCATTACTGTTTCGGCGTGTGATTGGCTGTTGCATCAAATTGTTTCAGTTTATTTCACGTGTCTCACACATCAAGTGGGATAAAATTTTATGTGTGGTTGGCTATTTGATGAAAGGCGCATTTAATTGGTCTCATTGATTGCTAATGTTCACGTGTGGATTTTTCTTTGATTGGTCGTATGTGGGGCTAGTTAATTTAATTGGTCTACACTAGTGTTACTGCTGATATTGTTTTGTTACTGCTGAAGTTCAAGTGGTATATACATCATGATTATTTGTGTTCATGTCAGTGGGTCACAAGGGGATTAAAAATTCTTGTACTGCTCTCATGGTCAGGATAATTTGTTTGTTCATTGATATCATTGGATGATAAGGTTTACTGGTGTGTTTTAGTTTCTCTTCGCGTGAAGTGGTGGCCTACAGATTTTATTTCACAAAATTCATTATGGTCGGTGTATTCTTCGCTAAAGTGGTACAGTAAGATTCGATCAATTTACATCATTTAAAATGGCAGAATTTGATAATAAAAGAGATGATGTTATTTTTCCTTATTTGTTGAATGATGAGTATGAGGTCTGGGCTAAGAAGATGAAACACTGGATCATGAATAATGATATGGATATCTGGAAGGTGATCCAAAATGGCAACAACTTGAAAAGAACTGGAATGGATTGCGATGGAAAAATATTTATTCATCCTCTAACGACTGCAGATGAACACATTGCTGTACAAAGAGAGTCAAAGGCCAGAACTACCTTGCTTAAATCTATTCCTGCTGATCATGTAGCAGATTTTCGTTATATGGATGATGCAAGTCGTATATGGAATGCACTCAAAGAAAGGTATGGTGGAAAGGCTGAATTCAAGGAGATGAGCAAGGAAAATTATATTAAAGGTGATGCTGAAGAATTTGCCAGTCCACAAATTGCCTTGATGGGCATCTCTCAGGTACATAATTGTGTGTTTGGTTGTAGTGAACGTTATAATGAACTTAAGGAAGCCTATGATATTTTGAAACCTAAATATAATGAATGTTATGTTGATGTTGAGGCTTATAAACAGGCCTTAAAAACATTAGAAAGACAAAAGGTTTGGTTTCAGAAGAATCAAATAGCTTATGATGAAAAGATAAGGGGGCTACAAATTGATCTAGATTGTGCTAAAACTGATTTAAAACGCACTGAAAAAGAAAAAGCTAATGTTGTTTCTGAAAATCAAGAGCTTAAAGAAAAATTAGATGAAGAAATTGCTAGGCATAAAGAATGGTTATTGAATGGAAACAAGTTAGCTAGTCACATCTATAGTAGTCAATCTGAGACATCTAGGATAGGTCTAGGTTTTCAAAAATATGTAGGTCCTGAAGCTAAATATGATGGGCGTAAAACTACACCAACAGGTTTAGCTAATTATGTAAAAGAAGGTGACTTGCATGCTGTACCTGGATCTATTAGGTGAACATATGCCCATTGACCTGTCCATCACAGTTGACTTTGATGGATCACACCATCTTTATGGCAAAAAGTCAAAAGACTTGCCAGACCTTAATAGCAAAACTGATGACTCTGTCTCATGTTCTAAAAGTGACAATTCGTCAGACCTAAAGTCCACTGACTATGCCTCATGTGATTCAAGTGAAAAGTCTGACTCATTTAAGCACACACCCAAGACCACACCCAAGTCCAAAGTAGCTGATGATGAGTCCAAAACAAAGCCAGTTACTTATTCTGTTAAACACAATTTTGCTTCTAGTTCTGTTTCTGATAAGGTTAAATGTAATAAACAAAGTTGTGTTAAGGATAAGTCTTTTAAGAAGAAATCTTGTTTTGTGTGTGGTAGTAAACTCCATCTTATTAAAGACTGTGATTATCATGAGAAAAGGATGGGTGTTTCCAATGGCCAACAAACCTTTAGACCCACATGGACTAATGTTGCTAGTATTCCTCCATTTGTTCCCAAAGCTGCACATGTGAGAGCAGGTAAACCAGTTTCTACTGGTAAGCCAAAGGTGTATGCATCTGTTTCTGCTGACAGGCTTAATAAGCCTTTTCCAGTTCCCTCTGGTGGAGGATATTCTTCACCAGTTACTACTGGTTGGTGGAACGGTAATGCTAGACTTATGCCCTATAGACCTACTAGTTCTTATTTTCAGTCATATACACCTTATGTATCTCATATGAATATGGCACATGGTGGAGTTAGAGTGGCAACTGCTGTTAAGCCCTCAACAGGTTATTCTTGGAAAACTCAAAGGAAAGATTCATTCTGGGTACCCAAGAAAAATAGTCTTTATCAGGTGCATTGATTGAGGGGAAGCTTGTTGTTGTATTTTTGTGTTCTAACCATTTTTGCAGCTGTTGGATTCTCATAAGCCTAAGGGGAGGCTTAGTGTTTCTGCTGACACTACAACTGTCTTTGGTTTCTACTGCTGCTTGATGGTATATTTTACATGTTTTGGTTATTTTTATTCTTTTTTATTTTATATTTATTCAAAAAAAAAATTGTCTTATTTCTTTTGTTTGTTAAAAAAAATAATAAAAATAAATAAATAAATAAATAAATAAATAAATAAATAAAAAATAAAAATCTAACCTGTCTGTGTTCAGTTTCTACTCTTTTTTGCTTGCAGGTTTTGGTGTTGGTTAATTACCACACAACTAATGGTTTTCATCTTACCATGTCTTTCTGACACAAGAGTTGACTAGCCCACAAGATTATGGCTTGTGGTAAAGGCTGCGGAAATCCATAAATGGTAATCAACTCACCATGATGATGACGGCATTCCATCAAAGAGTTGGCTAGTCCAAAAGCAAACGGTTTTTGGTAAAGACATCTCAATTCCGTTGATAGCTGTAATGGTTTGCTCAAAATCATAGGGTACTCAACTCACCCATGCTTCATTGCTGAGAGTTGAAATGGTCATCAATTCACCATGGTTGCTACCCTATTGGGTGACCAAAGGATTGGCTAGTCCTGAGCAAAACGGCTACAGGTAAAGACATTTCAAATCCGTTTATAGTTGCTGATTTGCTACTAAATCAGATGGTTATCAGTGTACCATAGTTTTCAGACTTAAACATATGGCTACTCCAGTAGTGATGGATATTGGTAAAGAGACATCAAATCCATTATTTTCAATGATTCACCTCTCACAGGAGTTAACGCACCTGGATGTGATGAGAATAGTATGAAACTAATATGTTTTGATGTACATTTTGTCATTTGTTGCTGCAAAGATCTGGAGTTTCAAAGTTTTGTCATCATCGAGGTGTTCTTATTTTGATTCTTTGCTGCTGCTGTTTGTGTACAATCCTCTAGTTCTGAAGCGTTAAAGATCTATCAGGAAACTAGAACTTAACCTAGTCAAATTCCAGTTTAGGGGAGGATTGTTGGGAATTCTGCAAAGTAGGAATTCTTCTGAAAATAATGCTGAAGGAATTCTGCAAAGTAGGAATTCTTCTGAAAATAATGCTGAAGTAATATTAACGTGTAGTTTGTTTCTGCGGAGATAGTTATTCCGCGTATTCTATAGTTTGTTAGGATATGCATGAGCTATTTTAGGTAGTGATATGCATTTATTTTATTTTATGTTATTGTTTATTTAGGGTTCCTGGTGTATAAAAGGAACTGAGGACTTTTGTATTGTAGAACTCTGAAGAAAAACATTCCAGGAAAAACATCTTTAAAGAGAGTGAAAAAGATCCATAGGGGATCATTGTTTCTTGAGAATAACCTTGTTGGTAACTTTGATTGTGTCAATTATTATTCCGCTGTGCATTCAATCAATCATTGTTATTATACCCTAGTTGAGTCCGGATCTTGGCTTCTGGAGTTTGGATGTCCTGTGTTTATTCATAACCACAAGGATCATCTAGGCAAGTTTGATGCTAAAGCTGATGATGGATACTTTCTAGGTTACTCACTGATCTCCAAAGCCTTCAGGGTATTCAACACAAGGAGACAACAAGTTGAGGAAACCTTTCATGTCACCTTTGATGAAAGTGTAGAAAGCATCAGGTTCACCAACACCTCAGTAGAGGAAATAGGAATTGATAACTCATCAAGATATCCTCCTGATGAGTATAACAATGAAATCAATTCCTCATACCAAGCTGATGCTGACATCTCATATTATGTCTTGCCTCACAACCTTTCACAACCAACTATCAGTGAATTCATTGATAATTAATCAGTCCCTGCTGGGATAGGTAACACTGATCCAATTGATCAGGAACTTGTGATTCATGAAACCCAACCTGAACAAGACATCTCAACAGATGTTCTTAATGATTCTGTGGCTCATGCACCTGAACTCACTCATGAATCTCCAGTGACCTCTTCAAGCTCAGATCCTAGACCACAAAGTAAGTGGACAAAATCTCAGGACATCGAGCTTGTAAACATCATTGGTGAACCCACTGAGGGCATGCTCACTAGAAGCATGGCTGCTAAGTTAACTGCAGCTTCAGCCAATGAATGCCTATATGCTGATTACCTATCAGATATAGAACCCAAAAGTGTCACTGAGGCTCTAAAACACCCAAGCTGGGTTCAGGCCATGCAAGAAGAACTTCAACAGTTTGATAAAAACAAGGTCATGACCTTGATCAAATGTCCTCAGGATGTCATTGTCATAGGAATGAAGTGGGTTTTCAGAAACAAAACTGATGAAAACGACACTGTCATTAAAAACAAAGCCAGACTTTTAGCCAAAGGTTACAGTCAACAAGAAGGCATTGACTATGATGAGATATTTGCTCCTGTTGCAAGAATGGAACCCATCAGGATCTTCCTTGCATATGCCACCTACATGAACTTCAAAGTTTACCAAATGGATGTAAAAAGTGCATTCCTAAATGGTGAACTCAAGGAAGATGTTTATGTTCAACAACCTCCAGGCTTTGAGAGTAGTGAATTCCCTGACTATGTCTGCAAGCTTGATAAAGCCCTTTATGGGCTAAAACAAGCTCCCAGGGCATGGTACGAAACTCTCTCAGCCTTCCTGATTCAAAACAAGTTTGTCAGAGGAAAGATAGACAACACATTGTTTGTCTATAGGACAAAACAAGATGTGATACTGGTCCAAGTATATGTTGATGACATCATCTTTGGCTCAACAAACTACACTCTTTGCAAACAGTTTGAAAAACTAATGACAAAGAAGTTTGAAATGAGCATGATGGGTGAACTCACATACTTTATTGGACTACAAATCAGGCAAACTGATAAAGGAATCTCCATCAGTCAAGAGAAATACACAAGAAATATCTTGAAGAAATATGAGATGTCTGACTGTGCCTCAGTAAAGACACCAATGGTCCCTCCTAACAATCATGGACCTGATCTCACTGGCAAATCAGTTAATCAAACCCATTTCAGAGGGATTGTTGGCTCACCGATGTATCTCACTGCTTCCAGACTAGACATTCAATTCTCAGTCTGTCTAATAGCAAGATATCAGTCCAATCCCAATGAATCCCACCTCACTGCAGCCAAAAGAATACTCAGGTACCTGAAAGGAACCCCAAGCCTTGAACTCTAATATCCAAAGTGCTCAGGGTTTGATCTCAAAGGTTACTCTGATTCTGATTACGCTGGCTGCAACATGGACAGAAAAAGTACCTTAGGGTCGTGTCAATTCCTTGGAGGAAAACTGGTTTGTTGGAGTGCTAAAAAGCAACAATCAGTGGTTATGTCTTCAGCTAAAGCTGAATATGTGGCTGCTGCAGGATGTTGTGCCAATGTTTTATGGATGAAAAGTCAACTCAGTGGCTATGACATCCATTACAAAATGGTACCCATCTTCTGTGACAACACCAGTGCAATTGCAATCTCCAACAATCCTGTCCTTCATCAAAGAACCAAACACATTGATATCATATATCACTTCATCAGGGAATACATAATGAAAGGAGACATAGAACTCCATTTCATCCCTACTGAATATCAACTGGCTGATATCTTCACCAAACCCTTGGATGAACCTACCTTCAGGAGACTGAAAGCTGAATTGGGAATGCTTGACATTGAAAGTCAGGTATCTGAAAACCAATCTTAGTAAGTTCTCTGAAATGGTTTTGCCTCCCTGAACAAAACCCACAAAACAACTTCTCACTGAATGAGTAAGACTCATTCAAGGATCCTGAGAGTTGATATTGAGCATTGAATGAGTAACTAAATGCTTCAAGTATTAGTTACTTAAATGTCCTAGGTTGGAAATCACACCAATTTAATATAGGAATATATGTCTTTATATCTTACTATCATGAGTCCCTCATACTTATCTCATCCCACCTGGCATTAAATGCCTCCTCCCATAAAATATCCTGTGGATATTTTATTACTGAAAAAGTGCACTTTTACTGTACACGACAACTGTCTCCTTGAAAAACGGGATTTTACTGCGGGTCGTGGAGGGTGGCATTAAATGTGGAAATTCAAAACGTTTTCAAAAACCAACTTTACAAATCCACAAGTATTTACAAACAACCCCTCTCACCACTCTATAAATACCCCTCATAAAATCCTTATAACACACATAAAAGATTTCTGCTAACAAAACTCTGTCAAAATCTCTTTTAAACTCAGAAATCTTTGTGTTCTTCAAATCCTTTTCTGAAAAATCTTCTTTGTAAACCTTTACAAAAGTATTTCATCACAACTTAAGAGATTCAAAACCTTTGATTGTTCTTGTCAAGAATTTTTTTTTCAAAACCCTAAAAACCTTTTAATGGAAATGGCAAGAACACAATCTCTTCAGTTTGCTCCACAGTAGTTAGGTGATCTTAGCAGTGTTGAATTTAAAACAAATAATGTCATAGGCCATTTGAATATCCTCAAACTGTCCCAGCCTATAAAGAAATTAGGAAATTTTTGTATAACTGCCCACTGAAAACGGCCTTTACTCAGTGTCCCTCAATACTGTACCAAAACCTCCTCAGGGAGTTTTGGGCAACAACTAAGGCCTTTGACCCGACACCCTCTACTGATGAGAACAACCTTAGACCACTCAGGGAATATCTCATCAGGTTCATTCTAAACGGGGGGGGGGGGGCAGCAATTCACCATGGACTATAAAACGTTTTGCACTTCAACAGGGTTAGACTACAAGAAAGGAGTTTATGTCACCCATCCTGAACCCTCCACAGTAAAGGATGGGTTAAAACAAATCGTTTTAGATCCAACATTTTTGGACAAGATCCCAGTCACCAAAAGTTCTTTTCCCGTGGCTTGGAGGGTCCTATTCACTTTTGTGATTCAGGTCCTCGGCGGGAACCACTCATCCACTAAACAAGTTAACTCTATTCAGTTGATGATGGCATACTGCTTGATGAATGGGGTCACTGTCGACATAGGGGAGATCATTTACAGTGATCTCGTAACAAAGCTACAGAGCAAAACTAGGACGAAATACGTTTCTTATCCTAGGTTTGTCTCTTGTGCTTTGCAAATGTTACTGGGTTCAAATTATCCTCAGGAAGAAAAATTTGGTGCTTTACATGGCATCCTGAGCCAATCAAACTTTCAAAAGGACCCATCCCTTGTCACTAATATTGAATTGACGGCCCATATGGTTGCTGTAAACAACCAGAGGGAAGCAGTGTCTCCTAACCCTGCTCCTATAAAGAGAAAGGGGAAGTCTCAGACTGGGACGAAGACCTAACCCAAGTCTCAGGGCCCTGAGGCTTCTGGAGCACCGCCCAAAAGGCAAAGAATACCTAAGACTGATCTGACACCCACTGGAGGCCAATCATCATCTACCCCGGTGACAACGAAGGATACTGATACATCACAGTCAGTGCCCTTGGTCCCAACTACTACTCCCCAAGATCCAGAGGGAAACATACAACCCGCTCGTAGGGGAGCGCCTTCCACAACGCCCAGTGATGACATTAGCAAATCAAAGCCTTTGTCTAAGGGCAAACTGATTGATCCTAAAGACTCATAGGGAACCAAACAACCCGCTGATAGGGATATCACCTTCACTGACTCTGCTAAAGGCACTGGGAAGAACCCATCAGTGTCTCAGGGGGACAAAAACTCGGAGGGAAAGGAACAACCCACTGATATGGAACCCAAAACCAATCCTGACTCCAGAGAAAGCACTAGGAAACGCCCACCAGTGTCTGAGGGGTCTCAGGGGGACAAAGACTCGGAGGGAAAGGAAAAACCCGTCGATATGGAACCCAAAACCAATCGTGACTCCAGAGAAGGCACTGGGAAACGCCCACCAGTGTCTGAGGGGTCCACGGGGGAAAAAGACTCAGAGGGAAATATACCACCCGCTGATATGGAACCCATCACCAACCCTTTGTTGACTGTTGCTGATGTTACTGGGATACTCTTCTTAGATGATTAACCTGCTGAAAGTGAAGATGCTATTTTATCAGCAGGGGAAGAAGTGGACGCTGAGGTTCAATCTGAACAGAACCCCAACCTGATCCACAAGAGCATACTGAATCACCATTCCAGCCTGACAATGATGACTCCTCTTCCTCCACTTATGAGTTCCAAAGATTTGATAATGTTCTTCCACTAACCGAGAGGCATCTTGTTTAGTGGATCACCAAAGCTTCAAGGAAACTATACTCCGGGGTTACTGAAACATTGTGGGAACAACACACTGAGGCTGGTGCCAGTTATGCAGATCTGAAAGCTGAGGTACAAGCTTTTGATGAAAACGTTCATGAGCACAGGGATCTGATGTATGACAATCTTCACAGACTGGATGACAACTTGGCTAAATTTCTCAGGCACCTTCAAGGTGTAGGCACAAAGATAGATGAAATCAGGGAATTTGTCAAAGAAGACCCAGCGCTCAACTCTAAAGTGCTAAAGGTTACTGAGGCTTACCTAAAACAGTCCTCCATCCTCACTGAACTGATCGAAATGCTTAAATCTGCCAATGTTCAGGGTCTTCAATCGTCAGTACAGTCTCTTCAGACTACATTGGCTCTATGAATACTCAGGTGGCTACTTTGGCTCAGGCATCCTCTTCCTTGGCCTAGAATCTTGGACCCAGAATGACTGCTTTGGAGGTATCTCAGGAAAATTTGGAAGCAAAAGTCACTGGCATTCAAATAGATACTTCAGATATCAAGGCGATGATCACTGAAATTTATCAAGCCTTCAAGGGTCAAGCAGCACCATCCCCCTCAGCACCAACACCAACTCTTGCCCTCACTTACGCTACGGCAACAGTTGAAGGGGAGAATACTGCTGAAGAAACTCCTCTTCACACTGAGGGGAAGCCAACACCAGTATCTGAAGCTCAACTATCATCATCACCTCCAGTCTCAGCAATACCTATCTCATCAGTCCCACCATCAACATCAAAAACAACAACACTGACAGTCACAACACCAATCATGACAACAACACCTCCCTTGGTAGCATCATCTTTCTCAGGCCAGGACAAAGGAAAAGGCATAATGACAACTGTTGAGCCTGAGAAGATTCCCTACAAAATCGGCAACACTGAGTACCTGCTCACACCACAACAGCTAAGTGCATACCTTACTAAGGAGGAAAGGAAAAAGAAACTTGCTGAAAAGGAAAGAAAGAGCAGAGAAGCACTGGCACAAGTAGTTGCTGAGGAAGCTGAAAGCATTGGAATAGATGCTAAGAAACTTAAAAAGGGTCAGGTAGGACAGAAGTTCAAGGATGCTCAGGCAGCTAAAATGGCTGAAATGAAAAAGCAGTTGGAAGAAAAGAACAAAAGAACTGCAGCCATCTGGAAAGCAAGAATTGACCATTACAATTGGACAAGGACAAGCAGAAGACTGCCTGAGAAGATCACTGATGTCAAAATCATTCCCAGGTCTAAACCACTGGCATTGAACGTCTACAGGGGGGATGATAAAAGACATTTTGAGGTTCATGATCTGATAACGCTACACGCGTCGTTCGGGGTCAAAGGAACTTCCTTTTCGTCGAGCAAGTTTTTCAACACCCTAGGAAGTGAACCTAATCGTTGTAGTGTAGTATTAGGGCAAGCCACGGGTATTGATATCATTCTCTAGGGGAATAGTGTCGTTAGGCTGAAGTGTATGTCGATTTAAGTCTAAAGGTGAGGGATGATTATTTTTGTATTTTTATATTTTATGAATCTCGGTTTTGGAAGGGAGGGTGGAACTAGTTGCTAGTCAACTATCCCAAAAGATACTAACTAAATTATGGGTCTACCAGGAACGTGAAGCGTATCTACTTATGATGTATTACTCCTTGATAGCTATCCAATTATACCTACTGAATTGTCACGTCCTATTGATGGTTGAATTGTCATGTCCTTATTCTTAACGCGTTGTGTTTTCTAAGGTCGTAAGGTGTGCATTCCCTAACTCTTTGAAATCACCTTTAAGTGTAGTAAACGAAATCCACTAAGTCATTCGTAAACTAACTTTGAGGTTATCTTTGGGTTTAGTAAACGAAATCCACTAAGTCATTCATAAACTATCAAAGATTTGTCAAGTATTAAACACAACGATAGCCTAGTTGCACTCCTAAGCCAATTACAATTAAGATAAGAGACAACCAATCAAACAAGAGACAGTAGGATGCAAGAATTATAAACTAAACCAATTAGACTCATTGAAATTGTCACACCCCTAATGATGAAGATAGACACAAGCATCACTAAGAAATCAATAAGATCTAATTAATTACATACAAGTTTCATACAATCATAAGCAAACACTAGGTGAATTAGCCAAGCATAATTAATGAAGAGCAAGCAACAATCATGATAATTGAAGACATACCATAGGATTGGATTAACAAACAAACCATTACACGATGTTTATAGAGTGTTTCAAACCCTTTAAGTTGCTGGAAAAACACCTACCTAAACCCTAGAATCGGACTTAGGGTTTAGGGCATACAAAAAGTAAAGTTATAATGTTATATTTATAGGCAGATTTTTTGTCGGAAAAGAGTGACGGTATCACAACTATAGAATGATGGAGTCATGACCATTTTTTCACCAAACTGTAGATTTTCTCGTTCCGATCGCGTGGGCTTTTGAATCACTTAAATCCGAGTTCGTATGCAAAAGTTATGGCCAAAACAGTATCAGCTACTTCGCGCGCATTTGCAGCTTGTGACGGTGTCACCTTATGCCTGTGACGCCGTACCCTTCAGTCTTTGACGTTGTCTGAATCAAATCTAGGCCGTTTGAGTTGCAACGCCCTACTCTTTTAAAACCTGAAGCCGTCACTTGAAAATAAGCAATTTGGCTACTGTATCGTCACAACACATGTTCCGACGGCGTCACAAGTATAACCTGACGCCGTCCCCTTGTGTTTTAGCAGCTTGAGTGTCTCGATTCTTGACTTTGGCTATTTTCTTCGTATATTCGCGCCTTTTCATCCAAATAAGTGCCATTCCAGCAATTTGCCTTCAAGAGACCTAAAAAGTAAAAAGGAACGATATTGGGCAATAACGGATACAAAAGTGATCAAATAAGGGCTTAAACGACCCCTCAAAATGGTACATTTTAAAACCTTATCAAATATCCCTACACTTGGTATTTGCTTGTCCTCAAGTAAATATGCTTTTAGCCAATTTATTTATAAGTTAGGGGTCATGAAGCATTGGTTTAGAACAATCCACAACACATATAAGCCCCGCAAAAGTCATAACAAGCACGGAAATTACATACTAGCACCTCACATGGGGTGTTTGGATACTCACATCTCTCGGGTGTATATGAAATATAACAAGTTGGAAATGGAAGATAAACACTCATTAACCGGTCCTAGTACATAGATTACCATAGGCTTGAGAGTAGATCAAACCTCCATCGCTTTGGCGTAAGCACCTAGAAAGACTATCTAAGAGGTCTTTTAAAGGGTTGTAATGTTAGGCTTACGGTAGGGAAACAAAGGGTTTGGTGAGATAGGCAATTTAGTGGTGGCAAGTCAAAAATCTTTATGTTACAAGCACACGAAGAATGGCGTTGCTAAGCCAAGACTCGACACTCTAAACTCTAGATAACTGAAACAAACAAACATAAATTAAAGATAGATGCAGGATGGTAGACCGTTTTTTTTTTTCAACACTTTATTTTTTTTCTTTTTCTATTTTTCTATTTTTTTTTTGATTTTTTTTTTCATACACTTTTACTCTACCATCCTCTACGGTAACATCAAAATGATAGGGATTTATAGGCACATCCCTACACTTGAGTTTTTATTACTCTAACACTAATTTGACCCGAATTGAAAAGATCAAAACACTTGGAGTACATTATTACGCAAAGAAAGAGAATTTGAATTTTACGTTCCCTTCCCATCATTTCATAAACTTTAACTTTTCCCATGAGTCCTAATCGTCCCAAAACTGTATACATAGGATATGACTCGACTTAGCAACTTATGCAAGCAACTAGATAATTGAACTAAGGGTTTTAGGGTGATAACAATAATGCACTAAAAGTGAGTGCATACAAGGTAGGCTAAGGCGATTTGGGTGTACATTTGGGGGTGGGGTGTAAACAATGCTCTTCATTGATATTCCGAAAAACCGAAACATCACGAGAACCGTGAAAAGGATAGGCTCTGAGGGGTTAACTAGGGGTATCGTGTACTAAAGATGAGTACAACGCAAAGGTGTGGGGGAATTACTCAACCGATGTGGAAGAAGTAATTATATTACGGGTATCAAACAAGGGTTATCCTAATGCCTCTTATCATTTAGTTATTCCTAACTACACAAGTGTAGTCTTACTAGCGATCTTGGGATGCATCACAAAACAAGTTCTAGAATCTAATATACTACCGGTTCACACTCTAAGCATTAAAGATGAATGCTTTAATTCCTACTAATCTAAGGGCGATCCTCACATTTTGGTGGAATTTAGGTGGTAAAGGGTTTTTTTGTGCTAGTCATGCAACTTCCTATCCATCAGACGCTTCTGTTAAGACTAATGGCCCACTCCTATATGTCATGAAAATTTTTAAATTTGGTGCCAAAATTACCCTAACCGACATTTTCTCATGGTTTATTACACAAATGCAATTGGACAAAGCAAATAATCAAGGATAAGCATAGTTTCAAAGTTCCCGTTTTATTCTCCCTCCCTACACTTAAACTGAACATTGTCCCCAATGTTCCCCGAAAGTATCAAAGTTATGATAACGGAAGGTAATAAAAGATGATAGAAACTAGTACTCCCCTGATTAGCTCGGTAGGATCCGTGTAAAGTCGTGGTTACATCTTTCTTCAAGAAGAACGTTTGCGTGAAAAGCTCCTTCTCATCTTATGTATCTTCTTCTTGATAAATTAAACCTGCAAACTTGAAGAAAACAAACAACCCAACGCATCAAACCGAACAAAGAAAAATCACAACAAGATGTAATTCCAGACTTAAATAAGATATAATGCTTGTGGAATGGATGTTTGCATATTTTCTAGAAAATTAAGACCTGGAAAATTCCAAAAATTTATAAGTATCACAGAAAATGAGAAAAAGTTAGAAGCTGTTTCTACTCCTCCTGACGCCGTCAGGTTATCATGACAGAAACTGGTCTGCGATTTTCTGGAAAATTTTTATCTTTAAAATTTGGAAAAATTTCCTGCTAAACATCCATTATGACTCGATACAAGCATTTGAATCGAACAAACACACATGTATATCTTTTAATTAATTGAAATTTTCATGTTTACGTTTCTTTTGAAAACGTGTGTAATCTTCACTACACTTATCCCTTATGTAAAATACCTTTATATGTAATTAAGACGAGGTTAAAGACAAAATAAAGCATTTTTACAAATTCAAACATGAGAATAAAGAATCAATAAAAGATATACGACACACAAATAAAAATGAAAAACAAATACACATGGGTTGCCTCCCAAGAAGCGCTTATTTTTTTTCGAGTCACGAGCCTGACTCTACCCTTATTTAATGGATAAAGGGGAGGTTTTCCCTACACTTAAGTTTAAGTGCGGGTGATAGTAGCGATACACACCCTTAGGGTGGCGATTTTCCACGTGAGGTGAAGGGGGTGTGTGAATGGCTTCCTTCATCCTAAAACTACCCGGACTAAATTGGTTGATGGGTAGGTCGGTTCCTCTTTTGTCTCCTAGATGTAAAGATTGAGGTTCCGGTTCATCAAAACTAGGAAATCCCCCAAAACTATTAGTAAAACTAAGACTACAAGTATTCAAACCTATATTCTCTAGTTACGTTTGGTTCAAATGTTCTACCTCCATCGGGATTCCTAAAGTCTCTTCTACTACTTCCGGGTAAGTCACACGCGGTGTGTATGCCTTAAATGATGGTGGGACTTGTGGGATACCTTGTGGGTCTAGACTTTTTGACCTTATCCTCAATCACATCTACATCATCTATATGCTCGTCGTGTATTATTTCCTTAGGTTGTGATGAAACCAAATCTAGTAATTGATCCAACTTATGGTTTAATGCTTGGTTGCTTACCATAATATTTTCACAAATTTGGCCAGTTCTCCTAAGGGCCTCACTAAAAATAGTTTCTAAACATGGAGGTTGTTCACGAAAATCTATCCTAGGTGAAGGCTCATACGAGGCATAGGTTTCACTAGATGAGGTGTTTTGTGGGCTTGATGGAATGGTGAAACTCTCAAAAGGTATATGAACTTGGTTACTTTCTTCCCACCATCTTGAATAATCCGCTTTAGTAATATCATAATTTTTTATGAAAAAACCTAATCGCGGATATAGTGGATTCGCGTTCTCCATAATGGTGAATGGAAGAGTCAATGGACAGGTTTTATGAACAAAGGCACAAATAAGGGGGATAGAATACAAGGAAGCTAATAAAAAGAAAAAATCTCACTTGATAGGAATCTTGTGAGTAGACCTAAACGAGATAGAAATCAAGCCTAAGCAATGACTATTCCCCGGCAGCGGCGCCAAAAACTTGATAACGCTACACGCGTCGTTCGGGGTCAAAGGAACTTCCTTTTCGTCGAGCAAGTTTTTCAACACCCTAGGCAGTGAACCTAATCGTTGTAGTGTAGTATTAGGGTAAGCCACGGGTATTGATATCGTTCTCTAGGGGAATAGTGTCGTTAGGCTGATGTGTATGTCGATTTAAGTCTAAAGGTGAGGGATGATTATTTTTGTATTTTTATATTTTATGAATCTCAGTTTTGGAAGGGAGGGTGGAACTAGTTGCTAGTCAACTTTCCCAAAAGATACTAACTAAATTATGGGTCTACCAGGAACGTGAAGCGTATCTACTTATGATGTATTACTCCTTGCTAGCTATCCAATTCTACCTACTGAATTGTCACGTCTTATTGATGGTTGAATTGTCACGTCCTTATTCTTAACGCGTTGTGTTTTCTAAGGTCGTAAGGTGTGCATTCCCTAACTCTTTGAAATCACCTTTAAGTGTAGTAAACAAAATCCACTAAGTCATTCATAAACTAACTTTGAGGTTATCTTTGGGTTTAGTAAATGAAATCCACTAAGTCATTCACAAACTATCAAAGATTTGTCAAGTATTAAACACAATGATAGCCTAGTCGCACTCCTAAGCCAATTACAATTAAGATAAGAGACAACCAATCAAACAAGAGACAGTAGGATGCAAGAATTATAAACTACACCAATTAGACTCATTGAAATTGTCACACCCCTAATGATGAAGATAGACACAAGCATCACTAAGAAATCAATAAGATCTAATTAATTACATACAAGTTTCATACAATCATAAGCAAACACTAGGTGAACTAGCCAAGCATAATTAATGAAGAGCAAGCAACAATCATGATAATTGAAGACATACCATAGGATTGGATTAACAAACAAACCATTAAACGATGTTTATAGAGTGTTTGAAACCCTTTAAGTTGCTGGAAAAACACCTACCTAAACCCTAGAATTGGACTTAGGGTTTAGGGCCTACAAAAGTGAAGTTATAATGTTATATTTATAGGCAGATTTTCTGTCGGCAAAGAGTGACGGCATCACAACTATAGAGTGACGGAGTCTCGACCATTTTTTCACCAAACTGTAGATTTTCTCATTCCAATCGCGTGGGCTTTTGAATCACTTAATGATGAGTGCTAAAACACACATCATTTTATATCTAAAAATATGCCAAATCGGACTAATAACCATTATATATTTCAAATTATATTGCAAATATGTTGGATATGTGTTATTATGTCTTGCAGGTACAAGGGTTTGAAAACAAAGCAAAAACGGTGATTTTCGGATGAGTTTCAACGACATTTTCATATTTATCGAAGTTCAAAAGAAGTCATAAAGATTACCCGAGCACATAATTGGAAAGATCATGAAGAATCGAGTCAAATGGTTATTTTGTTTGGAGCATCGATGAAGAAAAGAAAAATTGAAAGATTAAACGGAGCTCGAACGAAGAATATTTTTAAAGATAATGGTTAAAATTGGATCAAGGAAAAGAGGGCTAAAAAGAATTAAATGCAAAAAGTTAACACAAAAAGGCTCTTGGTCTAGTGGTTGGGGACATGTTTGTCAAGCAAGAGGTGTTGGGTTCAATTCCAACTTGTGTCATTATTTTTGTAATATATTGCAGCAGGCCCAACGAGAATCCAAAGCCCAAGAAGGCAGGTCCAATCAAGCCCAGTTACAATGCGAGGCCCAACTGCTGTTATCTCTGCGCAGGCCCTATATTTGTTCAGCCTAGTGAAGCCCAAGAAAAAAAAAGAAGAACATGTGATAGATGCTACTATCAAATGAGAAATGGCAATTGCAAATTTTTGCCTGTTGTCCCATGTGTACGTTACACGTCCCCAAATTAATTAAAAATGAGCGCGTGAAGTATTCATCTACTGCTTCCACTCACATTGACACCCACTATTACAATGATCCAGCCATTCACATGAGGCCACGTGTCCTACTCCAAATGGAATAGGAGAATACATTAGAAGGATCGAGATACATTATTGCATATAAATTGAAGACACCAGATCCGAGAAGAGGAGGATATCATTCACACATTAATATTACACACACTTTATTATTTATTGTAGTAGTTTTTATTTTTAGTAGCTTATTTTTCTCTAGCTTATTGCTTAAGCTTTTGGCTTATTTTTAAGATCTTATTGTACCAAACTTTTTTAGCTTATTAATGATAATGATGTTTATGGAGTTTACTTAAGTGCTTATTTCCTTTTCATCTCTTTCTTTCTTTTCTTTTTCTTTTTTTTATCTAATAATCTATTTTAGCTTATTAGCTTATTGTAGCTTATTAGATTAGCTTTTTAGTGATAAGCTCTCTTATAGCTTTTTCACTTTAAGCTTTTTACATATCTTTTTATCTTGATTAAGCTCTTCCTTATAGCTTATTTTTAGATATAAAAGACTAGCTTTTTGGGTAAGCTTTTCACATAGCTTATCCAATAAGCACTTTTTATTTTTAGTTTCTTTTCAAAAACTCTTTTATTTACTTAGATTTATTTTCTTTTACAACCTCTTTTATAAAAAAATTAATTAAAAAAAAAAAGTTTTAATCTTTTTAGCTTATCTTTAGCTTAATCTCTTCTTTAGCTTATTTATTTAGATCTAGTCCTTAAATATACCCAACTCACGTTTAATCTTCGGATTTGAACCACTTAGTTTTGGGTGGATATTGGATCTAATCTTTAAGCTTTTTCTTTGCTTATTTTGTTTAAAGTTTAGTACTTTTTAGATCAATAAGCTTTCCCATAGCTTATTTGATCCATAATATTGCTTATTAGTCCTAACCTTTGATAAAGTTGTGAACTTTCTTAGTTTCTCATCATTTTCATCCTAAGGCGAGGAGCTTAAGGGTTTTATAAGCTTACTTATTAACTAAAGTTTAAAGCTTTTTAGTCTTAATAAGCTAATTAGTTAATAAAGTCACAAACTTTATTAAATATTTGGTCTTATTAAAGCTTATAAAAAGTAAACTTTAGGGTTTGATAAGTTTATAAAATCGGGTGGTTTTATTCGTCTCGTATTGTAGATCGGGTGCTATTTTCCTTACTTTCTCTTTTAGCTTGTAGAAAAATGATGTTTGTTGAGCTTATTATTATTATCTTTGTTGGTTTAGTTATGACTATTAGTGAGTAGATTTTTATTATGTTTGTTAAGTGATTGGTGAATTGTGAAATTTAGTGTGGAATATTAGAGATTATTAATTGGTAGCCTTTGGTTTACTTGGTTTGATTTTTAGAAACTTTAACGGGCAAAAGCCGTTAAGGATTTTAACTATTTAACCAAGTAGATTTTATCTAGATAAAAAGTAGGATTTTCAATATAAACCAACGTTGTGAGAAAAATCTACTTTCTAAACGGATAATTAAAGTTTGTTAATTAATAATTTCCGGATTAATCGATGATTTGATTAGTTGGTTATTTTAACGGGCAAAAGCCGTTGGATGATTAATTATTTAAAGTCTACCAATTTTTACCTCGAAAAAATAATTGTTTTCAATATAAGACAATGTTGTGAGAAAATAATTTGTTTCAACGGGTATTAATTACATAAGTGCTTTTAAGGAAAAATCCACACTTAATAAACTTTTCACCACACTTGACAAGCATAGCTTTTTATCATATATTGTTAGTCGGTATTATTTGCTATTAGTTTAATTTTTATCTCGCTTAAAATAGTTTCTTTATTAACTAGTATTAAAAGTTTTAAAAATTAGCCTACAAAACAAAAACCAAAACGATAATCAAGCATTATTTATAACGAACAAACAAAAACATAAAATTCAATTCATCTCTCGCCTAGGAATACGACATCCGGAAGGTTGATTATTACTTGTCCTCAAGTAGTGATTGATTCTTAATCGGGAATACAAATTTTAAAACTGCCCTTTGCTAAAATAACGAATCAGTTTTTGGCGCCGCTGCCGGGGAGAGGTGTTACGATTTTTTTGTTTTGTTTTAAGTTTGGTGCCTTGAAGAACCTTTTCTCCCCGAAAAGTTAATTTTTGCAAATTTTCAAAAATCCAAAAAAAAAAAAAAAAAATTAAAAATTTTAAAAATACAAAAATATTTTTTTCATTAAACTTTTTCAAAAACACAAAAATATTTTCCTTTTTCAAAGTATTTTAAAAAAAAAAAGCCAAAAATATTTTTCAAATCACTTTCTTTTTAGTGCATGAGCACTCGATCTTCTTCAAACGAATTAAATTCTCCTCTTTCAAATCCCGAAATATTAATTCGACAAAGAAATCGTTGTGATCCATCACATTTATTTAATTTTGAAGAACTTAATATGGTTAATAATAATCAAAACATCAATCAGGAACCGCCTCCTGCGGGTCCTTTTCATCAAAATGCGGGTCACGAACTCCGCCCGATGGAGGAGCTTCTCCAAGCACCTATCGAAGGTGTTGGAGATGCTATCGTCGTGCCCGCCATTCTCGCAAACCAATTTGAGATTAAAATCGGCTTGTTAAATCTAATAACAAGCATCTGATTCCATGGTTTTGAGAATGATGATCCACACTCACACATCAAAAGATTCACAAAAATCACACAAACTTTAAAGATTAATCAAGTTCCTCATAATGTGATAAAATTGATTCTCTTCCCCTTTTCTCTTGAGGGAGCTGTCCGGACTTGGCTTGAAAAGGAACCTCCTGGCTCCATCACAACTTGGGAGGACTTAGTCTCCAAGTTCGTGAATCGGTTCTTTCCTCCCTCAAAAACAACAAATCTTCGAAATGCCATCACAAATTTTCATCAAAACTTCGGGGAAACATTTAGTGAGGCTTGGGATCGTTTCAAGGAGCTTCTAGCTAAATGTCCTCATCACGGATTTTCACCCCTTCATCAAATTGATACTTTCTACAATGGGTTGAATCAAAGTGATCAAGATTCACTCAATTCGGCTGCGGGTGGAAATTTGTTGATGAGAAACACCCAAGAAGCATTAACAATAATAGAAAACAAAGCAAAGGTTCATACTTCACGGAACACACCCCAAGCTTCGAGTGCTAGTGGTAGTTCATCTCAAAATGACGCCCTAGCGGCTCTTACCAAACAAATCGAAGCTATGGGAAAACAAATTGATAATATGCAAAATCCTTCTCATCCCGTTCATGCAGTAAATCAAAACTGCGAGACTTGTGGTGGTCCACATCCATATTACGAGTGTCAAGCCGCCGGTGGCTACACTCAAGAGGACGTATATGCTACTTCGGGGACCTTTAATCAAGGAAACCGAAATCTCTTAAGCTATCGATCTAACAATTACCTTGGACCACCCGGTTTCAATCAACCGAACAATCAAAATCAAAATCAATTGAATCAAAACAATCAAAACAAGAATTCCCAAAATCAATACCAAAATCGTCAAAATCAAGGTTATAATCAAAACAACCATGGGCCGAATTTTAATCAAGGAAACAATTATAATCAAAACCAAGGATTTTATCAAAATCAAGGCCCCGGTTTTAATCAAAATCAATTTCAACCTCAAAATGCAAATCAAGCTCCAATTCAATCTTCCACGGATGAATTGTTGAGACAATTAATCTTGAAACAAGAAACTCAAACCCGAAATCAAGAAGCATTAAATCGAAATCACGAGGCTACAATGAAATTAATGCAGGAACAGATGGGCCAAATGGCTAAATTACTTTCCGTTGGAAATCAAGGTGGGCTTCCTAGCAACACCATACCAAATCCAAGGGAAGAAATGAAAGCTATAACAACACGAAGTGGTATTACTTTGGCTGGACCCTCATCTCCTTCACCTCCTCCTCCTACTTCTTCTTCTAAGGAGGTGGAGCGAGACCCGAAGACTACCATGGACCAGGTGCACGATTCATGTCCAGGAAGTACCGCACGAGTCCCACCTCCGGTTGTCCAGCCACCTACTCCTTCTCCTAAATCGAATGAGATTCCTGAGCGTAATCCTCATCAACCTCCAATTCCTTATCCATCGAGGTTGAACAAGGATAAGCTTCAAGACAAATCTGATATTCAAATCCACAAGTTCTTGCAAATGTTCAAGAAACTTCACATCAATATCAGTTTTGCCGAAGCTTTAGCTCAAATGCCAAAATATGCTAAAATTTTAAAAGATCTCTTAACTAACAAAGAGAAACTTCTTGAATTGGTGAATACTCCTCTCAATGAGAATTGCTCAGCGGTCCTCCTAAAAAAGTTACCCGAGAAACTTGGAGACCCTGGCAGATTCCTCATTCCTTGCGATTTTAGTGAGATAGAGAGATGCATGGCCCTAGCCGATCTAGGAGCCAGCATCAATCTAATGCCTCTTTCTGTGTGGAAAAAGCTATCATTACCAAAACTTACTCCCACTCGTATGACGATTGAGTTAGCTAACCGAACGGTTGCATACCCGGTCGGTATAGCTGAGGATGTCTTCGTACAAGTAGGGAGGTTTACCTTCCCCGCCGACTTTGTTATTGTTGATTATGATGTCGATCCTCGCGTCCCCCTCATCTTGGGGCGACCTTTCTTAAAAACGGCTCGTGTTCTAATCGATGTAGAAGAAGAAGAGCTAACTATTAGAGTCGGGGATGAAAAATTGGTGTTAAGTATTGCTCAAACCGCGAAATATCCTCTTACGCAAGGAGAAGAATTTGTCAATCGAATTGATGTCATTGACATTTCTTGCGAGGAGCATTTTCATGAGGTGTTGAACGTACAAAAGTCCATTAACCCCATGAGTGGCGATCCCACTCCCTCTTCTGATGCTACCGTCGCTTCTCTCTCCCCATCTCTAACCCCCTTCGGGGATAGTGATTTTCTCTTGGAGGAGACCGACGCGTTTCTTGCTCTCGATGACTCAATTTCACCAGAAATTGATAATGGTATTTACGATTCTGAGGGGGATATTCTTTTTCTTGAACAATTATTGAATGATGATGTTACCAAAGACACCCCTCCAAAAGAACTTAAAAATGATGAAACTGAAAAGACGAAAACTTCAATTGAAGAACCTCCTGAGCTAGAACTCAAGGACTTACCTTCTCACCTCGAGTACGCGTTTTTAGAGGGTACGTCTAAGTTACCCGTAATTATCGCTAAAGGCTTGGAGAGTGAAGAAAAGGACAAGCTCATCAAGGTTTTAAAGTCTCATAAGCGAGCAATCGCTTGGAAAATTTCGGACATTAGAGGCATTAATCCAAATTTTTGCACTCATAAAATATTGATGGAAGATGACTTTAAACCTGCTGTCCAACATCAAAGAAGGGTAAATCCAAAAATTCATGAAGTCATTAAAGCAGAAGTTATCAAACTTCTAGATGCCGGATTGATTTACCCTATCTCGGATAGTCCTTGGGTTAGTCCCGTTCACGTCGTACCCAAAAAGGGAGGTATGACGGTGATTAAGAATGATAATAATGAGTTGATACCTACTAGGCTAGTTACGGGTTGGCGAGTTTGTATTGATTATAGGAAGTTGAATGAGGCCACCCGAAAAGACCATTTTCCTCTTCCTTTTATGGACCAGATGTTAGAACGATTAGCGGGAAATGAGTTCTATTGCTTTCTTGATGGATTTTCTGGATACTTTCAAATTCCCATTGATCCCCAAGACCAAGAAAAGACCACCTTCACCTGCCCTTATGGGACATTTGCTTATCGTAGGATGCCCTTCGGTCTTTGCAATGCCCCGGGTACTTTTCAAAGGTGTATGGTGGCGATCTTTCATGATATGATTGAGAAAACCATGGAAGTTTTCATGGATGATTTTTCGGTCGTTGGGGATTCATTCTCTTCTTTCCTCTCCCATTTAGACATGATGCTCAAAAGGTGCGAAGACACCAATCTTGTTCTAAATTGGGAGAAATGTCACTTTATGGTTAAAGAGGGTATCGTCCTCGGCCATAAGATTTCTAAGAATGGTATCAAGGTGGATCGTGCTAAGGTAGATGTTATTGCCAAATTACCACCTCCTACCACGGTTAAAGGAATTAGAAGTTTCTTGGGTCATGCCGGTTTTTATCGTAGATTCATAAAAGACTTTTCTAAAATAGCCCGGCCTATGACCCATCTATTAGAAAAAGATACTCCTTTTGTGTTCTCTAAAGAATGTATGGAGTCATTTGAACATCTTAAGACAAAATTAACCGAAGCTCCCATTCTTGTTGCCCCCGACTGGGACTTGCCTTTTGAGGTAATGTGTGATGCTAGTGACTTTGCTATCGGAGCAGTCTTGGGGCAACGAAAGAACAAATATTTTCTGCCTATACACTATGCAAGTAAGACTTTATCAAATGCTCAGATACATTACACCACTACGGAAAAAGAGTTATTAGCGGTGGTGTATGCGTTTGAGAAATTTTGTCCTTACCTTGTCTTGTCTAAGACAATAGTGTATACGGATCACTCGGCTTTAAAGTATCTATTTGCTAAACAAGACGCTAAGCCTAGATTGATCCGATGGGTTCTCCTCCTCCAAGAATTTAATATCGAGATTCGCGATAAAAAAGGAGCAGAGAACCTAGCCGCTGATCATTTGAGTAGACTCGAAAATCCTCATAAAGGGGATCTCGATATGGAAATGAAGGATAATTTTCCACACGAGTCCCTGAATATGATTTCTCTTAAGAATGAAAATGAAACCCCGTGGTTTGCCGATATCGCAACCTACTTAGCGGGTAATGTGCTTGTTAAAGGGTTATCATCCCAACAAAAGAAAAAATTCTTCAAAAATATTAAACATTATTTCTGGGATGACCCCTATTTGTTTAGAATCTGTGCTGATCAAATTATTAGGCGGTGTGTGGATGGGAAAGAAGCTATGGATATTCTAGAAGCTTGACACCATGGTCCCACCGGAGGACATCATGGCCCGAACTACACCGCCAAGAAAGTCTTTGATTCTGGCTTCTTTTGGCCCACGATCTATCGTGATGCCCATGACATGGTCAAAATTGTGACTCATGTCAACGCCAAGGAAAAATATCACAAAGGGATGAAATGCCTCAAAATTCCATCCAAATTTGTGAAATCTTTGACGTTTGGGGCATAGACTTTATGGGGCCGTTCCCGTCTTCACGAGGGAACAAGTATATACTCGTGGCCGTCGATTATGTGTCAAAATGGGTGGAAGCCAAAGCTTTAC
The DNA here is from genome assembly GCA_910596185.1 of Chrysanthemum makinoi. Lineage (NCBI taxonomy): Eukaryota > Viridiplantae > Streptophyta > Magnoliopsida > Asterales > Asteraceae > Chrysanthemum > Chrysanthemum makinoi. The sequence continues at coordinate 58,465,719 of OU343220.1, forward strand.
CCACGAATGACGCCCGAGTTGTGGTAAAATTCTTGAAGCAATTATTCTCCCGATTTGGAACCCCTCGGGCCATAATCAGTGATCGAGGTACACATTTTTGCAATGATCAATTTTCTAAAGTTATGGAAAAATATGGTGTAAAACATAAACTTTCAACCTCGTATCACCCTCAAACAAGTGGTCAAGTAGAGGTGTCCAATCGTGGCTTAAAAAGAATTCTTGAACGTACCGTAGGTGAGCATTGAGCTAAATGGGCGGACAAATTAGATGACGCTTTATGGGCTTTCCGTACCGCTTTTAAGACCCCCATCGGGTGTACACCTTATAAGCTCGTGTACGGAAAAGCTTGTCATCTCCCCATTGAGCTCGAGCACAAAGCCTACTGGGCTTTGAAATGGTCAAATTTTGATCTCAAGACCGCGGGTGATCACCGAAAGATTCAATTGAATGAATTAAATGAACTTCGTGATCAAGCCTACGAGAATTTTTTGATCTATAAGGAAAAGACAAAGAAGATACACGATGAAAAAATCAAAAATCGAGAATTCCTTGTCGGTGATCGTGTTCTTCTTTTTAATTCTAGATTGAAGATTTTCTCGGGCAAGTTGAAATCCCGCTGGTCCGGCCCGTTTACTATTACTGAAGTGTTTCCTTATGGGACCGTCGAGTTATCCCAACCCGATGGTCCAAACTTTAAGGTAAACGGGCATCGGATCAAGCACTACCACGGAGGGGACATTCCTACCTTGGATGTCCCAGATCTCCATCTTTCCCCCATGGTCAACTAATTCGGGGGCGAGTCAAGCTCGTGACTTGTTAATAAACAAGCGCTTCTCGGGAGGCAACCCGTGCTATATATCTATCTACTTATCTATCTATCTATCTTTATTTTTCTTCTAATAAGTGTGTTGTAGATTAGTGTGGGGTTTTGTTTCTTTCCATGTGTGTTTACAGGTTCCCGTTTTGCTTGAAGAATCCCTATGATCGGGAAGACCTCCATGCTTGTTTTCAAACCCTCCAACACTCGGTCTCCGATCATTTATATGTTATATCTTGGGATAACCCTTTGTCATAATTAAAAATGATTTTTCACCTTTCACACTTAGAATTTAAAAAAAAAAAAACATTCGCCTTTTTCAATTCTAAGTGTGGGGTTAACACCCGTAATTTTTAAACATTGAGGACAATGTTAAGTTTTAAGTGTGGGGTGGATTTCTATCGAAATATGACTTTTCCTGTTTTTTTTATGGTCCCCATGCAACCCCGTTTTTAACTGTTTTATCCAAAAAAAAAAAAAAAAAAAACAAAAAAAACAAATCAATTTTTTGTAAGCTTTTGCTAGTCTTTTTGATTGAAAAGTTTGCTAGTTTCTTAGACAAGAAGCTATAAAAAGCGAATTCTAGCTCACAAGGACAAGGATTTGCAAGTTTCCCCGAGTGACTTTAAATATGCATAACTTGATTTCATTAGACGAAGCATTTGCTAGATTAATATACGTTTTGACACCTTGTTGACTTTCCGCTGGTGAGAGTAGGAATATAATTCTGACTTGACCGGGCGTGTTGAGCCCTAGCTTGTTCCCTTAACCATAGATAATTTGATTATCGGCTAAGCATCCGCGGATCTCATTATTTGGGATTTTAAATTTGCGGAGATCGAGAAATGATAGAGTTACTTATGAGTTTAGATGCTAAGCGTGGAGTAGTTGGTTCTCTTTAGAGCCCATCGAAGGTACTTATGGCTTTTTGTTCCCACAAGATTATTTCACCCCATATGTGTGAATAAATAATTAGAGATGTTGAGTTTTTGGCGATAGTTAGTTCTTTATTCTTCTTTAGAGAATCCTTGCCCATGAGAGTTGGGTACACATCAAGGTACTGTCGGTGTTGCGGTGTAATAGACAACGATTCACGATAGTTTCTGCTATTGTTTCTATTGTTATAAAAGCCGTAGGGTTTGGAGTTTGGCACAAAAATTAACATGAAATAAATCCCAAATGTATTAAAGTTGAAAAATCCAAAGCCATAAAAGTTTTCTATGTCCGACGGTACCCCGTTGTCATGGACTTCTAAAAAGGTTGAGGAAAATCCAAAGTCATAATAAGACTCTTGATAAAACGGTAATCCCGTTGAGTTAGTGGTTGAAAAGACCAAGGGCCTAAATTACAAAAATGCAAATGTCTTTGAAATAAGTGTTAAGCCAAACTTTGAATCGGGAGATGTCTAAATAAAGCCTCGTCTCGGACTCGTAGATGAGTTGTCTCGGTCGCCATAAAAGGATATTCTCCCTAAATCGTGTGAAATTAGGACCTTGATGTGGACCTCATTCTTGTACGCAATGATTTTCGAGGAAGATGGATAACTAATTAGCGACTTAGCTTTATATCTTTATCGGAATAAAAATTATCGAAACGAGAAATTTGAAGAAATTCATTTCTCACAAAAATAAAATAAATAGAGGAAAAATAGGAAAATGGGAGCAAAAGGTAATTACACAAGTAACTTCCATGGGTAGTGTTAGCATCTAAAATCATATTTAACAATGATTTCGATTTTACGCTTAGTTTGGGGACTTGTGAAAAATCAGGGACGATGTATTCTATCCGTATGGTCACTTCACGCTGTGTTGTGTTTCCTACTCCGTGATCCTAATGTGTCGTTTGAAAAATGTTGGAGTTATTGATCGACATGAAAGCTCAACAAACCGTCACACAAAAAGGAAAGTGCTTAATGATATATCTATATATAAAATAAAATGGTTTAAAACGGGGCGTTTTCAAAGCTAAAGATTTTTGTACCTCTTGATAAACATCTTTCTGTTCTTGTTTGATGTGAGGGATTATTAGTTAAGGGGGTTTTAAAAGATTTTCTTTCACTACGTGTGTAATTAACATTGCGTGTGGGACCAGCAATGGTTTTAGTGTGGGGTATTTTGATGAGTGCTAAAACACACATCATTTTATATCTAAAAATATGCCAAATCGGACTAATAACCATTAAATATGTCAAATTATATTGCAAATATGTTGGATATGTGTTATTATGTCTTGCAGGTACAAGGGTTTGAAAACAAAGCAAAAACGGTGATTTTCGGATGAGTTTCAACGACATTTTCATATTTATCGAAGTTCAAAAGAAGTCATAAAGATTACCCGAGCACATAATTGGAAAGATCATGAAGAATCGAGTCAAATGGTTATTTTGTTTGGAGCATCGATGAAGAAAAGAAAAATTGAAAGATTAAACGGAGCTCGAACGAAGAATATTTTTAAAGATAATGGTTAAAATTGGATCAAGGAAAAGAGGGCTAAAAAGAATTAAATGCAAAAAGTTAACACAAAAAGGCTATTGGTCTAGTGGTTGGGGACATGTTTGTCAAGCAAGAGGTCTTGGGTTCAATTCCAACTTGTGTCATTATTTTTGTAATATATTGCAGCAGGCCCAACGAGAATCCAAAGCCCAAGAAGGCAGGTCCAATCGAGCCCAGTTACAATGCGAGGCCCAACTGCTGTTATCTCGGCCCTATATTTGTTCAGCCTAGTGAAGCCCAAGAAGAAAAAAAAAAGAAGAACATGTGATAGATGCTACTATCAAATGAGAAATGGCAATTGCAAATTTTTGCCTGCTGTCCCATGTGTACGTTACACGTCCCCAAATTAATTAAAAATGAGCGCGTGAAGTATTCATCTACTGCTTCCACTCACATTGACACCCACTATTACAATGATCCAGCCATTCACATGAGGCCACGTGTCCTACTCCAAATGGAATACGAGAATACATTAGAAGGATCGAGATACATTATTGCATATAAATTGAAGACACCGGATCCGAGAAGAGGAGGATATCATTCACACATTAATATTACACACACTTTATTATTTATTGTAGTAGTTTTTATTTTTAGTAGCTTATTTTTCTCTAGCTTATTGCTTAAGCTTTTGGCTTATTTTTAAGATCTTATTGTACCAAACTTTTTTAGCTTATTAATGATAATGATGTTTATGGAGTTTACTTAAGTGCTTATTTCCTTTTCATCTCTTTCTTTCTTTTCTTTTTCTTTTTTTTATCTAATAATCTATTTTAGCTTATTAGCTTATTGTAGCTTATTAGATTAGCTTTTTAGTGATAAGCTCTCTTATAGCTTTTTCACTTTAAGCTTTTTACATATCTTTTTATCTTGATTAAGCTCTTCCTTATAGCTTATTTTTAGATATAAAAGACTAGCTTTTTGGGTAAGCTTTTCACATAGCTTATTCAATAAGCACTTTTTATTTTTAGTTTCTTTTCAAAAACTCTTTTATTTACTTAGATTTATTTTCTTTTACAACCTCTTTTATAAAAAAAATTAATTAAAAAAAAAAAAAGTTTTAATCTTTTTAGCTTATCTTTAGCTTAATCTCTTCTTTAGCTTATTTATTTAGATCTAGTCCTTAAATATACCCAACTCACGTTTAATCTTTGGATTTGAACCACTTAGTTTTGGGTGGATATTGGATCTAATCTTTAAGCTTTTTCTTTGCTTATTTTGTTTAAAGTTTAGTACTTTTTAGATCAATAAGCTTTCCCATAGCTTATTTGATCCATAATATTGCTTATTAATCCTAACCTTTGATAAAGTTGTGAACTTTCTTAGTTTGTCATCATTTTCATCCTAAGGCGAGGATCTTAAGGGTTTTATAAGCTTACTTATTAACTAAAGTTTAAAGCTTTTTAGTCTTAATAAGCTAATTAGTTAATAAAGTCACAAACTTTATTAAATATTTGGTTTTATTAAAGCTTATAAAGAAGTAAACTTTAGGGTTTGATAAGTTTATAAAATCGGGTGGTTTTATTCGTCTCGTATTGTAGATCGGGTGCTATTTTCCTTACTTTCTCTTTTAGCTTGTAGAAAAATGATGTTTGTTGAGCTTATTATTATTATCTTTGTTGGTTTAGTTATGACTATTAGTGAGTAGATTTTTATTATGTTTGTTAAGTGATTGGTGAATTGTGAAATTTAGTGTGGAATATTAGAGATTATTAATTGGCAGCCTTTGGTTTACTTGGTTTGATTTTTAGAAACTTTAACTGGCAAAAGCCGTTAAGGATTTTAACTATTTAACCAAGTAGATTTTATCTAGATAAAAAGTAGGATTTTCAATATAAACCAACGTTGTGAGAAAAATCTACTTTCTAAACGGATAATTAAAGGTTGTTAATTAATAATTTCCGGATTAATCGATGATTTGATTAGTTGGTTATTTTAACGGGCAAAAGCCGTTGGATGATTAATTATTTAAAGTCTACCAATTTTTACCTCGAAAAAATAATTGTTTTCAAATAAGCCAATGTTGTGAGAAAATAATTTGTTTCAACGGGTATTAATTACATAAGTGCTTTTAAGGAAAAATCCACACTTAATGAACTTTTCACCACACTTGACAAGCATATCTTTTTATCATATATTGTTAGTCGGTATTATTTGCTATTAGTTTAATTTTTATCTCGCTTAAAATAGTTTCTTTATTAACTAGTATTAAAAGTTTTAAAAATTAGCCTACAAAACAAAAACCAAAACGATAATCAAGCATTATTTAAAATGAACAAACAAAAACATAAAATTCAATTCATCTCTCGCCTAGGAATACGACATCCGGAAGGTTGATTATTACTTGTCCTCAAGTAGTGATTGATTCTTAATCGGGAATACAAATTTTAAAACTGCCCTTTGCTAAAATAACGAATCACTTAAATCCGAGTTCGTATGCAAAAGTTATGGCAAAAACAGTATCAGCTACTTCGCGCGCATGTTGCAGCTTGTGACAGCGTCACCTTATGCCTGTGACGCCGTCCCCTTCAGTCTCTGACGTCGTCTGAATCAAATCTAGGACGTCTGAGTTGCAACGCCCTACTCTTTTAAAACCTGAAGCCGTCACTTGAAAATAAGCAATTTGGCTACTGTATCGTGACAACACATGTTCCGACGGCGTCACAAGTATAACCTGACGCCTTCCCCTTGTGTTTCTGTAGCTTGAGTGTCTCGATTCTTGACTTTGGCCATTTTCTTCGTATATTCGCGCCTTTTCGTCCAAATAAGCGCCGTTCCAGCAATTTGCCTTCAAGAGACCTAAAAAGTGAAAAGGAACGATATTAAGCAATAACGGATACAAAAGTGATCAAATAAGGGCTTAAACGACCCCTCAAAAAGGTACATTTTAAAACCTTATCATGATCCCCTAAAATTCACTGACTTTGGGATCACTGAACTCGATGAACTTGGTCCAATAATTGAAAAGAAGCAAAATGCGGTGGTTAAGGAGCTGATGAAGATGCTCAGTAAAAGGTATGAAAGACTGAGAGATACACCAGCACAACTGGGAATTCAGCCTGCCTTAAATGCACCACAAGGATCTCAACCCCAGTCATCATAGGGCAAAAGGAAGAGGGTTGAGTTCCAGCCTGAGATAAAAGTGCCTGGACTAGAATGCAACAGGGAGCTGCCTGAAGGTGTTAAGTTTGTGAACTGTCTGGTGATTGAAAAGCCTGAAAGAGGGCTTTTCTTTATTGATGTATATGGAAACCCAGCATTCCAAAGGTGGAGTGATATCGATCAGGCAGGAGTGGCTACAATGCTCAGCTATATTCCAGTGGCCTCTCAAATTCAGACTCTTGCAAATATCAGGTTCTGTGCTAACTTAAATGCCAAGATAAGAGACCATCCTGACAGAGAAGCACTCCTCAAGAAGAAGCCTAAACTTGAAGCACTGGGAATCCATCTGGATTGACATCATTTTGTTTTACTTATGTACTAGTGATAGGAACCAAGTAATGTGATCAATAAAGATGTATGTTTTTGTTAAAATACTCAGTGTCCCATATTGAATTCATTAGTACATTCAGTGTAAGAAGAAGCCATTTGCTCACTTACACTGATCAAACACTTAGGCTATTTGTATATCCAAATAGGGGGAGACTGTTGGGTTCATTAAATACCCAAACCCCTTAATTTAGGATTTGAATGGAAAATATCCTAAGTGTTTTGTCCGTTAAACACTAACAGGTCACTGAGTGCATAGTCTCTCAGTGAGCCATCTTCAGGATACTCAGTATGTGGCGAAGAAGAAGCCTCTCCACTTAGTAAGGCGGAACTTAAAGGGTGAAGACTAAGTCAAGAAGAAGATGGTGGATTCAGTGAGTGATGACAATAACTCACTGAATCCCTAAGACTCCTCTCCAACTACTTACACTGAAGACGAACTGAAGATAAAGACTGAAGGCTGTGAAGACTGAAGAATGAGCGGGACAAGGCGGGAAATGTTTACCCAGATAAAACCAAGTCCATATCTACTAAAGTCAAACTTTCCCTGAATAGCAAGCGGCTAAGCTAAAGTATCTCTGTTAAGGAAAGCAGCCTCGCCGCCTACTACAAATAGCAAAGTAAACAGTAATCGAATATATCAATTTTCGTGTTTACTGTGATATCAGTTTTGTCCTTTAGGTTAAAGTTAAAATCATACTTGTATAAATAGCATAAGAGATTGAGTGAAAAGATTAAGCTTGTGAATTGTAAAAACACACACACACAAGCCATCTTTTCACTCCTCCAAATATAACTTAATCCTTGAGATAGCTCAGTGGGTTCTAAGAGTTGTGCTCAGACTTAGCCTGAGCTTAGAGAGGAGTCACCAAACTTTGTCATTTCAATCCCAAGTACTATTCTGCAAGTACTAGGGTAATGTATTCTTTTGATTCATTTCTAATAAGAATATAAACGTTGAAAATTTATAAGTGTGTTTTACTTACGTTAATTTCAGTCATTGTTCACTATCAGTTTACTTTAAATACTCAACTGTTTTTATATGATAGTGAATACGGAACAACACATAGATATGGTTGACTTTGGCAAGATTTTGAAATCTTGCTGTCAGACCTCGGCGGCACCAATATTTAACACGGGCGGAACCCTTTTAAGGGTTCCGTGGTCCGTGGTGCTTGCTGAGAGTTTTGGCTATAAATAGCAAAGCCAAACCAAGTAGTTTTTCATCCCTTTCTATCATACTATCATACATTCCTTCTCTCTAACCTTTCTAACTCAGTTTCATATCATATTAGTGATCTATTTTGTAGCAAAGAAAATCAAGTCACATTCAAGCTTCAATGAGGAGTTGGAAGTCTTGTTTGTTTGGTGTTGTATGATCTTGTGTTGATTCATACTTCATTGTTGTACCAAACCATCATAATCTTGTGAGTGTGAGTGGTTAGTATTCTAGTCCTTAAAATACATTGTGTGTGGGAGTGGTTGTACCCTTGAAAAGAACTCGACATTTAGCTTAGTGTCGGAAATAGTGTGTAAGCGAAGTGTAAAGGTTTTCTCCGCCGGTGAAAGGAGCTTGTTGACTAGTGAAGTTAAACTCTCGAGTGTGAGACTCAGAGAGTGGAGTAGGGCAAGGAAAAAGAGTCCTTCTAGACCGAACCACTATAAAAAACTTGTTGTGGTTTGATTGTTTCTTTCCTTATCTACTCTTTATATATTGTTTGCATATTTCACTAACATATCTAAGATCAATATCAAATGATCTTTCAATAAGTTTCAAAACAAAGTTTTTAATCAGTAAACTATTCAACCCCCTTCTAGTTTTCCACAATTGGTACCAGAGCCACGTTGCTCAAGATTTTCTAAAATATAGTGTATTTTATAAACTTGAAACGATCCCTTGATTCTGAAAACTTTAAAGAAGGGCAATCTATGCAAAGACCACCACTCTTTGAAACCAATGGATTTATCTATTGGAAAAAACCGTTTTGAAACATATGTAAAATCAAAAGATATAGATCTTTGGTTTGTTATTGTTAAAGGGGATTTCAGTTTTACAACAAAAGATATTTCTGTTGATGAACAAAAGAAACTAATTGCTAAAAATAATGAAGCTAAAATGATGCTTTATAATGCTTTGCCTAGAAAAGAATATGAAAGAATTTTTATGTGTGAAACCGCCAAAGATATTTGGGAATCTTTGATTGTTACACATCAAGGAAATTCACAAGTCAAGGATAACAAAATTGATCTTCTTGTTCAACAATATGAACAATTTGTTATCCCTGAAGATGAAACCATTGATTGTGGCTTTGCTCGCTTTAATACTATTATTACATCACTTAAAGCACTTGATGAATCTTTTCGTAGTAAGAACTTTGTCAGGAAATTTCTTAGAGCACTCCATCCGAAGTGGAGAGCTAAAGTGACGGCCATTGAAGAATCAAAAGATCTCTAAAAAATGTCACTAGACGAGCTAATCGGAAATCTCAAAGTACACGAAATGGTGATGGAGAAAGATTCGAAAATCATCAAAGGAAAAAGAGAGAAAATCAAATCTGTTGCTCTAAAGGCAAGAACGGAATCAAGTGATGATGACGAATCTTGCTCCGATAGTGAAGATGAAGAGTATGTCATGGCCGTTAGAGATTTCAAAAAGTTCTTTAGAAGAAGAGGAAAGTTTGTAAGACAACCTCGAGAAGAAAAGAAGCCATTTCGAAAAGATCGGGATTACAAAAAGGGTAAAGGTGAAAGAAAGTGATTTAGATGCGGTGATGCAAGCCATCTAATAGGAGATTGTCCCAAGCCACCTAAAAGCAAAACTCAACGAGCTTTTGTAAGTGGTGCCTGGAGTAATAGTGAAGATGATGAAGAGTTAAGCAAGGAGGAGATCACTCTAATGGCTCATGAGTCAAACGAGGTACATTCCGATTCATCTTATTCTTCTATTGATGATGACACCTTGCAAAAACAATATAATCAATTGTGTGAGCTTAGTCTAAAAATCAAAACTAAATAAATTTTTAAAGACTAAAAAGGAATATTTAGAAAATGAAGTCTATGAGTTAAAAGAAAAGGCAAAACGATTAGAAAAGGGAAAAGCAAAAGACGATGATTGTAAATCATGTCAAGAGCTTAATCTTGAAATAGAAAAACTAAAGCTCACACAAGATGTTCTAATCGAACATAATTCTAAATTTAAAAGGTTTAACAAAAACATCGCTTATGCCGATGAAATAGTTAGAATTCAAAAAACACCAGGAAACATGAATGGGCTAGGATTTAATGAAGTATTAACTCTAAAGAGTCAAACAAAATGGCCGAAAAAGACAAACAAACTATCAAAACTACTGCAGTTCAGCACGGACCAGACTGACCCAAAATAAGGGTTCCGTCCTTTGTAAAAAACGGTGCCGTGGGGACTGCAGCAGGACCGAATGTTTGCGATACGAACCGTAGTGAATTTGTCAAAGTAACAAAGAAAACCAATAATAGTGTTAAACTAAAACCTGCTGTTACATCAAGAGTAGGACTTGCTAAAAATGAATTTAGATAAAAAAAACTACTCAACAACGACATAAAACACCTTTTGCCAAACACCCCTTTCCTAAAAGCAACCACAACATAAAATCCAACTATCAACACAACGGTTGGAATCAAAACTTTCCTAGACCATATCAAACTCCAGATTACGTGTCATGGAACTCTTACCCATCATTTCCATACATGAATCAAGTAAATGGTATGTTTAACCCAAACGGACCCATGAGATATTGGGGACCAAACGCTTGAGTTATTTGTGTCTTAGGTATGCTTGAAAGTTTGATTGCAACCTGATGAGTGGATAAAAGATAGTGGATGCTCACGACACATGACGGGAAACAAAAGTCTCTTCTCAACATACCAAGAGTATGACGGAGGTAATGTCACTTTTGGTAGCAATCTCAAAAGTAAAATCATTGGCAAAGGTACGATCGCTCATAACTCCCTAACTATTGAAAATGTTGCTCATGTTGATAGGTTAGGATTCAATCTACTTAGTATTAGCCAATTATGTGATAAAAAGTACAAAGTACTATTTGAAGAAAATGGTAGTAAAATATTAAAAGATGGTATCACCATAGCTAAAGGGGTTAGGAAAAATAACATATACGTCATGAAAATAGACAAAACATCTAATGACAAACTTTGTCTAACAACATTAGATGATACCTCAACTCTTTGGCACAGACGCTTAGGTCACGCTAATATGAGACTTATACAAAACCTATCTTCAAAAGAGCTAGTTAGGAATTTACCAAAACTTAAATAAGAGCAACATTTTTGCGACGCTTGCAAAATTGGTAAACAAACCCATAGTAGTCATAAGTCTAAAAATATGGTGTCCACATCTAAGTGTCTAGAACTTTTGCATATGGACTTTTTTGGTCCATCCTCTATAAGAAGCTATGGAGGAAACTTATACACTTTGGTCATAGTAGATGATTACTCAAGGTTCACTTGGACGTTGTTTTTGAAAACCAAAAATGAAGCTTTTGATAAATTTGAAATTCTTAGCAAGAAAATTCAAAATCAACTAGGTGTTAAAATTGTGTCGATCTGAACGGATCATGGTCTTGAATTTGACAATGAAACACAATTTGGAAACTTTTGTGATACAAATGGTATAACACATAACTTTTCGGCTCCTCGAACACCTCAATCATATGGAGTCGTAGAACGTAAAAGTAGAACAATTCAAGAAATGAGTAGAACAATGCTTAATGAACAAAACATTCCTCAAAAGTTTTGGTGTAACGCCATTGACACTTCTACATATATCTTAAATAGAGTCTTAATACGTCCTTTCTTAAACAAAACACCATATGAGCTTTATAAAGGTAAAAAGCCAACTTTAGGATATTTTTGAGTTTTTGGATGTAAATGTTTCATTCTTAATACTAAAGATTATCTCACCAAGTTTGAGCCAAAGTCTTATGAAGGTGTATTTCTTGGTTACTCTCAAACTAGTAAAGCTTACATTGTCTTATACAAAGAAACAATGAGAGTCGAGGAATCGTTGAACATAACATTCGACGAAAGTCCACCTCCCTCTAAGACATCACCATTGGTAGATGATGACTTAGTTGAAAGTTAACTTGTAGAAAGTCAAGAAATAATTGAAAATGACAAGGAAGATGAACCATTAAATAATAAGATTATAAACATCAAAGAATCCAAAAGTCATCCTTTAGAAAAAGTCATAGGACAACTAAATAAAGAACCTTAAGATCACAAGCCCAAAATCAAAGTAATCATTTTTGTTTTGTGTCTACCATCAAACCGAAAAACATAAATGAAGCAATAAAATATGAATCTTGGGTAATTGCTATGCAAGAAGAGTTAAACCAATTCGTTAGAAATGATGTTTGGAAATTAGTTCCAAAACCTAAAGATCAAACTATAATTGGAACGAAATGGGTTTTTAGAAATAAAATGGATGAAAATGGTGTAGTGTCTAGAAACAAAGCTAGGCTTGTTGCACAATGTTATAATCAACAAGAGGGGATTGATTATGATGAAACTTATGCACCGGTAGCTAGGCTCGAGTCTATTAGAATCTTACTTGCATATGCATGTGCTTATGACTTTGAATTATTTCAAATGGATGTTAAGAGTGTGTTTCTTAATGGGTTTATTAACGAAGAAGTATATGTTGCTCAACCTCCCGGTTTTACCGACTTTGAGAAACCACATCATGTCTTCAAACTCAAGAAAGCATTATATGGTCTTAAGCAAGCACCAAAAGCTTGGTACGATAGACTTAAGACTTTTCTTGTTGAAAAAAAATAAACCATGGGATTAGTAGATAATACTATTTTTACCAAGAAAAAGGAGTCACGTATTATCATTGTTCAAATATACGTTGATGACATCATATTCGGATCAACTTGTCAAGAGCTATGTGATAATTTCTCTAAAATCATGCACGATGAGTTTGAGATGAGTATGATGGGTGAATTAAACTTCTTTCTAGGACTCTAAATTAAACAAATAGAAGATGGCATATTCTTTAACCAATCTAAATATATAAAAGATATGCTTAAGAAATTTGGTCTTGAAGATCCAAAACCAACTAAGACACCCATGTCTTTGGACACTAAACTCACCAAGGATGAGGAAGGTGAATCGGTAGATAACACTAAATATAGAGGAATGATCGGTAGCTTACTCTATCTAACGGCTAGTAGATCCGACATTATGTTTAGTATTTGTCTATGTGCTCGCTTTGAAGAAAATCCAAAAGTATCACACTTAGAAGCCTTGAAAAGGATATTTAGATACATTAAGGGAACGACATGTTTAGGATTATGGTATCCCAAAGGAACGGGTGTAGAAACTATAGTGTATGCCGACTCGGATCATGCCGGTGACTATGTCGATAGAAAAAGTACAAGTGGTATTTGCACTTTCGTCGAACATTGTCTCACCTCATTGTTTGCAAAGAAGCAAACGGCTTTAGCTATCTCAACTACTGAAGCCGAGTACGTCTCAGCCGGAAAAGCATGTCAACAAGCTCTTTGGAAGCAAGCTCTCGTGGATTACGGAATTCATATCAACGATATCATTATATTTTGCGACAACAAAGGAGCTATTGATCTCAGCGAAAATCCCGTCCAACATGCTCGTACGAAGCATATTGAAATCCGTCATCATTTTCTTCGCGACAATGTTCAAAAAGGAACATCTCAATTGAGAAAGTGTCCTCCGAAGACAACATTGCCGACATTCTAACTAAGCCTCTCAAACGAGAATCATTTAATCTTCTTAGACTTGGTTTGGGGTTAATGGAAACAAACATGTAGGTAAAACATAGCCTAAACCTTAGAACAAACAAAACAAAACAAATTTGTTTTGAACCTGCTACTGTACCCACGACACCAAACGACAACAAATACGGAACCAAAAATTTGGTGCCGTCTGGTCCGTGGTGACTACAGTTGCAAAAATGCTACCTACATAACATCTTCTTCCTCACAACCCACTTTACCAAAACGTGCAAACATTATACCTAACTCATTGTTGACATTTTCTCACCCACTAATCACTGGAGATAACATCATTGTAAGTATCCTAACTACATTTTATCTCTTAATTCTGAGTCTAGGATTCTAATTTATGCACAAAATCATTACATGGGGTTTTGTATATTCTTGTACGAAACATGGATTCAATTGGCAAATTGCATAACTAGTCATTGAAATTAGGTACTACATTGTCATATTGCATAAACAAATCATGTTTCCCACTAATCAAAAGATAATGACTATAAGGTTTTATTCAAATAACCAAGCACCCGATGTCAAAAACTTTTGAAAAGCTTTCTCACTTGTAGGAAAACAATTTTTCATTGTTAATACAAATAGAAACGTAAAATTTTCATCACTTGCATGCTCTTGAATACTAAAGGTATTGCATAACTAATATGCATTCCCAAGTATATTCAAATGAGGCCACATTGTATTAGGAGCATTTGGGTTATCTCATGCCTTTTGCCAAACACCCCCATTAAAAACCATTTTATGCATAAAATGAGTCGAGATAACCGCAACTCCAAATCATTTTCATATAGGCACACAGTAGAACCAAAACGTTAAGTTTGTTCTCATTTTTAACATGTGAATTCTTGCTCATAGGAATAACCATGGTAGCCGCAAGATTCTATGATCACAAGGATACCCTTCACTACATTCCCAAACATCACAAAACCAAAGGATTTTCCAAGGAATAAGTCGAAATCTTTAAGAGTCTAGAAACAAGGTACTTCCATGAGGGTAGAACCATTCACTCCTCTTTTGTCGAAAATACCAATCTCCATCAAGAACTAGCCGCTATTCAATTCGACTGTCTCCTTGACATCGATGAACCTATTTTTCCTAGGTTTGTGTTAGATTTCTATACTAGTGTCATCGGTTTCATTGATGAAGAAGATGAGTTTAGCCTTAGGTTTAAGATCAATCAAAATGACTACACCATCTCCTTAACCCAATTTGCTCTAGTGCTAGGAATTCCCAACCGAGGGACATGTGTCTACTCGGATAAGTGGTCACTCACCATTCTTGATGCAATCAATGATCGCTCTCTTCCCTACAAAACTCCTTTAGCGGATAAGGATGTCATCCATGAGCGCCTATTTACCCCAAGGGGTGATACAACCTGAGTCACCCGAAAGGGAAAGGAGGTGAACCGAGATCCATATGGAATGGAGCTCAATGAACTAAAGCCCGAATTTAAGAAATGGGAGGAACTACTTAGAGCCAACGTCATTAGCACCATAGGGAATAGGGATCATATCAACGCTTTCCTTTGTCACGTGCTCTACAACTTGTCCACCTGTCAACCATTCAACTTAGCCTACTACATTGCTAGGAGAATGATTGACATTCCAACTCAAGGTTCGGTTGCTCTTCCTTACGGGATGCTTCTCACCCGTCTCTATAGAGCCTTTGCACCAATTCCACCAAGCCCAAAAGGGTTGCAGCTTCACTAAGAGCTCATCCCTTACATCTTTGTGCCCTTGAGTGACGAGCGAGTGGCTAAGACAAAAGGCAAAAGAGCAAAACCTCCAACTCCATCATCATCATCTTCAAATATCTCCGAGGATAGTCTTCCAAACTCTCACCTTCCACCTCATGAGTATTAGGCGTTGATGAGTGTCTAAATACTCATCATTTTTGTACCATTTAAACTGCAAAAAATATCTGAAAACACTCAGAAATGCATCAAAATGATAAAATATCACAAATAAGTGTTTTCTGTGTTTTAAACGCAAAAATATCAAAATCTGGTGAAAAACGTATCAAGTTTGCATAATTGGCAGTTTTAGTCCCCCAAGTTTCAAAAGTTGTCAAAAATAGTCCCTGGTAAATCAAAATAAAGAAAAATATCATTTCAAGTCCCTAGGAATTCATGAGTTGTCAAAATTGGTCCTTGAGATTTAAAATTGCAAAATTACAACTTAGGTCCCTAAACTTTGAAAATTGTCATAAATGGTCCTTATATTTATTAAAAATGGAATTTTATGCATAATGGTCCTTGAATTATTAAAGAATGGCAGGATTGATCCTTGTGTGAACTTTGGAATATTGGCAGAAATGGTCCTTCAAGATTGGAGAATTGCAAAACAAGTCCTTGTAATAATAAACAAATTTTGACCCCTGCCATTAGCCTTTGACCCCTGCCAACCCACCTTGACCCCCCTTTTTTGGACCCCTAGTCAAACCCCGGTCAAACCATATCCCTTTCCCTCCCACTGTCTTCCTCCTTCTCCCACTTGCCTGCAACACCTCTCCCATCACCTCAGACCTTATCCCCTTCAACCCTCACCCCCTCATCATCACATCTACCCTCCACCATCCCCCAGTTGCAATTTCAGAGCCCCAATTGCAAATACCCTTTTCCCGCCAAAAACTGATCAAACGGCCAACATAGTCTCAAGTAATCCAATGGCCCCAATTATGAGTGGGAATTGATCAGAGGAGAAAGAGAAGTCCTTTTGGTGTATAAAAAGAAGAGAGGGAAGCAAGAAACAAGTAGTACTTAGTTTAAAATTTTCATGTATGTCGTTTTTTCTTAAAATGTCTTAATTAGTTTCTAAATTTGTAACTTTAAGCTTTATTGTACTGAAACTAAGTTGTTTAATCATTGTACTCACTTTCAAATATCAATTCAAGGTTTTACATAAGTTTCCTGTTTTTATCATTCACTGTTGAAAAATCAGTTGTTATGCTCTTATACTCAGTGCTCCAAGTAGCTTATTTGTAACTTGAATAAGCTTATTTAAGCTAGTGATAGCTTTTGGTAAGCTTAGAACTCAGTTTCAATCAAAATTGGTAATTGGTCATCAAAAGTCAAACTGAGAAGAGATATTGGTTCAAGCAGTTTTGGAAATGGAATGGGGTTGATGCAGAGTTGATTTGGGTTGGATTGGTTTAAAATAGGTCAGTTTGGTTCTGGTTTATGCTGCAAAATAAGCTGGACACTTGTGAGTTTTATCTTATTTCCATTTCTCATTTAGTTTGCAAAAATCTGTTGAGTTTTGAATCTGTGTTTAGATTAGCTTTTATCTGTTCAGTAAGATGTTATTAGACCACTTTGATTCAGCTTCAGTGTTAGCTTAAGCCAAATCAATGGGTAGCTTAGTTTAAATTGCAAAACAGTTGTGAAAGTTGTGTTTGGATCAGTGGGATTAAGTGAGATTGAGCTTTGGGTTGTGTTTAAAATCTGTCTATTCAGTCTTAATATAGGTAACTTGAGTCATTTTAGTCATCACATTGCTTCTACACTAGCTTTAAGTCAAAATCACTTTAAACATGTCTTAATTTCATGACTGTTGGAATTTAAGAATATCAAAAGCTTGATTCATGTTTAGAAATCAGTAGAGTAGCTTAATATAGTTTTATTTCACCTTAAAACAACATAATCATTCAGATAATTGGACTCAAATCTCACAAAAGTCAAAGTTTCATTTCTGTCAAAAGTAAAAAATAGTTGAAAATCTCAGTTTGTACCCAACTTGGATGATTTTTAATTAATTCACTAGTGGGTCAATTCAAGTGAGATTTTGGATTACTCAAGATCAGTTGGTCAAGTTGCTTAAAATGATTTTTGGGAAATTTTTGGAATTTTTCTTAAGCTCCAAATAAGATGTTCAATAAAGCCTCATATGCCCTGTGACAGGGCATAGTCACCAGTGCAGTTTTCATAGGTTCTTGCAGAGCTTGTCAAAAGCTCAATTGAGCTTATCTCAGGCTCAGGTTTGGTTTATAGGTAGCTAGCCAGGTCTAGTTTAGGTTCCAACATCTGGTTTTCAGTTTCATCTTATTGAGTAGCTTATTTTCAAGCCACAAAGTAGCACCCCAAAATCTGTTTTTGCACTTAAGCTCAAATCATCAAATCAAGTTAATCAGTACTATAGAGGTTAAGAGCAGTTGTATTTGGTTTCTTTCTAGTAGTTTTAGCTTATTTTAGCTTCTGTGATCATTTGGTTCTCAGTTGTGGCCTTTGGCTTATTTCAAGTGCTTATTTATAAGTACTTGTCTCTGCAGTTTCATAATCCTACACATAAGCTACTGTTTTTATATTTTTCATAGATTTAGAATATTAATTTAGACTTTTCTTGAATTTTTCATATTTTTCTAGCACTGTTTGCTATTTTTCTTCATTTAAAACAGTTTTAAGCCTTTTTAATTAGCTTTTAATACAATTAAATCAGAAAAACTTCAAAGAAATAAGTTTTCATTTTTCCTAGGTTAAGATAAATATAAAAAGCAAAAAATATTTTTCCAGATTTTTCATAGTTTAATTTGTAATTTTTAGAAATTTAAGTAGTTTTAAATAGTTTTTAATTCATAGAAAATAGAAAATAATCAGAAAAATACAAAATTAGTTTTGAAAATTCTCTTTAGTTATTTTAGATTTTTCTAAGTCATAATTTCATTTTTCTAGCTTTATTTCATATTTTCTTGTATTTTAGGGTATTATTAAATAGGTAAAAATAGTTTTTAATTAATAATAATTAAATAAATAGTAATAAAAATAATTTTATTTTTCTAAAAATTTTCTCTTATCATTAGGTTTGTAAAAATGTAATTTTTATATTTTTAGGATTAATATTGTTCCAGTTCCACATTTTCTTTTGTACGTCACGTAGTTTTTAATTCAACTTTATAAAAGGAAAATCAAAAACATAATTTAAAAAATAGTGATAGCGTTTATTTAATATAATTTATCTTTTTAATTTTCTTTAATTTGCATTTAAGCCCTTGTAATTTATAAACTTTGTCTTTAGGTATAATCAATCATATCTCTTTCCGTTCAAATTCTCTCGATCACTATTCGTTTGATTATTCTCGCACAGCTCGTTGGGACTTAACGACCTGGGGAAACACTGTACTCTCCTGGACTTCATTGCATTTGGTGTGCACTGTTTGAAGTTTGTTACGGTTGACCATTCACAAGTGGTCAGCTTGTGTGACAAAACTTGACGGTTTGGCACGAATCAAATTTTGGGCCGAGTGTTGTGCTAATTATCTTCCGTTTAGCAGATTAGTGATTTGAATATTCACTCCTTGTTCATACCATCTATCTATATCTATATATATATTCTTATAAAAAAATCCAAAAACCCAAAAACATCCAAAAACGTATAAAACACAAAAATATTTTTCTTTTGTTTCTATATATATATCAAAGATAAAAATACAAAAAAAATTTTGTCGTTTTCTTTGTTTAATAATAAACAACATAAAAAATTACCACCGCAAACTAAGGCAGTGTACTACCTAAGCGGGGTACGACCATAATAAGTTCCCGAACCAAAGATTAAAACTTGCCTTTGTGTCCTTGTGAGTGGTGTACCTTTTTCAAAGAAGCCATTCATCTTGTGATTATTGGTTTAAGTTCACTGTTGTTTTGCCTCGATATTGTTTTAATTGGATTTCTTGTTATATATACTTTTCAAAACCAGAAAAATCAAAAAGATTATTCTTACCCCATTTTCACCATTTTCATAATTCCTTTCCTTAACTCTGAGATCTCTTAGAGTTAACTCTAGTGTATGCGCACTCGCTCTTCTAGATCTGTAAGCCCATTTCGTGAGCTTGTCAGGATTCCAAGAAGGCGTGTCCGTAGACTTTCGCCCCATCGGTCGGATCGAGATCCGGATGCTCACACTACTTCGCTATCATGGCGGAAGAACGCCCTATGTGTGAGCTTCTCCAGGCACCCATCGGCGGGTATGGAGATGCTATTGTTATCCCAGCCATTGTGGCTGAAAATTTTGAACTCAAAACCGGGTTATTGAATCTTGTAACCTCAAGTCAATTCTATGGTTTTGAGAGGGATGATCCTCATGCTCATATTCGATGGTTTAACAAGATTGCATCTACCATCAAATACAAGAATGTCCCTACAGATTCTGTCAAGCTTCTTCATTCCCATTTTCCTTGAGGGCAAGCCGGATTTGGCTTGAAAAACAACCCCCTAAATCAATCGAAACATGGGAAGACATGGTGAAGAAATTTGTGAACGAGTTTTATCCACCTTCCAAAACCACGAGTCTTAAAAAGGAAATCATCAAGTTCACACAAAAGTTTGATGAACCCTTCAGTGAATCGTGGGATCGTTTTAAGGAATTGCTCCGCAAATGTCCTCACCACGGTTTATCCGAGTTAATGCAACTCGATACTTTCTATAATGGAGTGAGTCAATCTGATCAAGATTCTCTCAATTCCTCCGTTGGAGGAAATTTCTTGAGCAAAACTGTAAAAGAAGCTTTAGCGATAATTGAAAACAAGTCTAAAGTCCGCACTGCACGAAGCAAACCGGTTGTTTCCCAAGTCGGTGTTGGTCCTTCTACTTCATCGCCGTGAGTCAATCTAGCACCGATGCTAAGATTGACAAACTCACGGAAGCAATTCAAGCTTTGGTTCTATCCAACCAAAAGAAAGTTTCTTTTCCACAAACTTCACCTGCTGCTGAAGTGTAGGATCGTTATTTTTATTGTGTTGATGATTCGGGTGGTCTTGGATGATCAAAATACATGTTTTCCATTTTAGAGAGAGAAAGTAGAGAGAGAGGGTGTTCTTGCTAGAGGTTTACACAAAAGTATGAATATTAGATTGAAAGCACCACCCCTTCCATGGATGGAAGGGGTATTTATACTTACAAATACACGACCTCCTATCGGCCTGTGGATCAGGTATACAGTGGGTAAAGACCCGTCCTTCCTCCACGGTGTTGCACTACACTATACTACGCTACAAACTAATAAATAAACTACTAAATAACGTAACTAATGACAAGTCCACGAGCTAACTTAAGCTAGATAACATTTGGGGTGACCGACTCTTCACTATGGAATTTTCTAATTCCTAACAATCTCCCCTAAGGGAGGTCACCCCATGTTTTACATTTCGAATCCTAGCATTCTATTTCTTGACTTTGTTCGAGCTCGTAGACTTCAATTCTTCAAGTTCTGCAATCTTTGTGCTTTTGTAGCGATTCTTCAAAGTCCGCATTGATTTGTACTTTTAGTGGAGGCCTTTAACTGATCCACATCTTTGATGATCTTAGAGCTTTCATTGAGATCATCACCACAGAAAATCTCTCGGATCATCCATAGTTGTGTTGCCTTCATGTGATGTTGTGACTTTTGGACCGACATGCTCACACTTTTGAATCATGACATCTTTCCATTAGAGTAGCGGAAGCTTTACTGGCTCATGATATTTGCGGCGTAGCGAAGCATAGTATAAAAATATCGAACCGGTTATGTAGATATGCACCAGTCATGATTTCTTCAATTAAGTGTGGTTGCTGTGAACATGCGGCTTTGGATTGACTCCTCAATTATGATCAGCTGCAATCGTCGGGGTGTACGCTGACGGTTAGCAATAAAGCGCACGAAAGTGTCTTTGATCACTTTCGTTGAATTGAGGTACACGGCCCACGGTTCCCCGTTGACCTGTACAAGTACTGCGTGATCGGTAGGATTCCTAAGAATCTCCTTGAGGGTTTTTCGCAATGTTCTATTTGTTCTCAAACCGGAACGTCTCAAAGAAGACAACACGGAGTGAGTGAACCATCGAATTGAGATTCAATGATTGATGAAAAATTGATTTGAAAACAATCGCGTATTGCTTAGAATAAAGAGTTTTGCAATACGACGAAGGTTTTATGAGAAAGATCAATTTTCAATCAAAACACTTTTTGTATTTGAAAATAGTACACAATCGACGTGCTAGTGAAAAGAAGAGATTCGCACATCGACCGGTTTTTCTAAAAGTATTTTTCAATCAGAGATACTTTTTGAATTTTGAAAACATAAGTACACATTCGACGTGCTAGAGAAAAGAAGATTTGCACATCGAACGGTTTTTCCAAAAGTATTCGTCAATTCCATTCCTGGACCAAGGTTGATTCAAGATTGAATCTCCCCATCGTTTCTATCCAGTTGTCACAAGCTTGACCTTACGAGAAGATCACACATGTCACCCACCAAGAGCTTGTTTGATGTTGGCTCTAGAAGGATTTCCATCTTCATCGTGAATACTTTTACATACCACTCAGATGTTCTGGCAATACCACAAGGATAATGCGTAGGACTCTTAATATATACTTACTTTCCACATTGTGTGAAATAGCAAGTCTTCAAGAATTTAGTGTCCTAACGAGATATTGTGGATGATCTCTTGGCTCTAGACTCAATCGTGCATATTTGGTTCCTATGCTGGAGACTAGGGAGAGGGTCTCCTTCTTCAATATCAACAATCTCTAAGAGAAAGTCGATAGATTATGTCGGTTCCCCATGAGAATGAAACAAGCCCTTTTAAGAGGAACTTGAGTTGCTTGGGAAGTTTAGTGCAGTGCGTCACTGGGTCCATGACGTCTTGTCTTCAATACCAGTGTTACCTTAGTAACAACCAGTAGCATATCTATTGAACCCGGTTTCTGCCCTAAGGTTGAATTGATGGAGGGCTATTTCTTTTCACCCCTTTTCACATTCAGTTCTTTTTCATTCTTCAACCCGTTCAGTGCTTACGAGACTTCATAACTAGAACCTTGTTGGGTTTATTCCAGTACTAGCTCTGTCTCAGTCCGCACTCTTCCCATATTCTCTTTTTTCTCCTTTTTTCATCATACCTAAGGACTCTACACTATCTAGTGGATTGTCCCTGGGTAGATCCCTCCGGCTCTGGCGGGATCGTGGGAACGAATACCTAACCTAACCATCCTTATAACACCATGCATAAAGTAAAATGGTCGGTCTTTTGGTACAGTTCATTCTTCCGTGAAACCAATTGAAAAATCATTTGGAAAAACAATCAAGGTACTTGTGATACGAGATCAAAGCATTTTGTATCCTGATAGTTTTGATCATTTAGAAAACCTCCCCCTCAACATGTGCGTGTGATTTAGAAATTGTTTGGCACATGGAGGCAAGAGGACTTTGAAATATTTTCTTTGATCACAATTTTCATACGAAAAAGCCATTTGATTTTCTTGGTAAAATTCTCCCCCTCAATATGTGCATAGGATTTTTGAAATCATTTTTATCACATAGAGGCAAGAGTTCTTTTGAAGCACATCCACAATCACAAAATCCATTAAGAAAACCATTTGAAAACACAATCAAGGTACATTATAATTTCTTTTAAAAAAACTTTTGTACCTCGATGGTTTTGCTCCCCCTCAATATGTGCTTCGAGATTCGAAAGCGTTTAGCACATATGAGAGAGCAGCCTGCACAACTGAATCAAAACGATCAACTTTTATCAAATTTCATTATTAAATTACAAATTCTCCCCCGATCAAAAATATCAAATCCTTTGAGATTTTGGATCCCAAGTGATTTAATTAGGTTTAGAAAACATGGGAGAAAATGTGGCCTTGTTTAAATACTCATATGGTTTTTGGATAAATCCTCCTCCTCAACATGTGCATTGTGTATTTGAAATCGTTTGGCACATGGAGGCAGGAGTGCCTTTGAAGGACTAAAACCAATTCCATTAAAACAGAATTGAGATTTAAATCACGATCTCTCACCCGATCAAAATTTCAAACCTTTTGAGATTTGTGATCCCAATTGATTTAAATCATTTAAAAGATTTTGGGGAAAGACGTGGCTTGATTTAACTTTGAAAAATGACAGATAAGGACCAATTTAAGACATTAAAGATTGTTAGTGTCAGGTATGATAGTTTTTAAGAGATCTTTTAGTAAAATAAAACAATTTCACAATCAAACAAGAACAGAAATAATTTCATTTTGAAAGACCTTGATTCAAAAGAAAAATCATACCATGACATAACATTAAATCTTTAGATCATCACTTATATTGTACAAAGCGGAACTTTTGTGAAGAAATATCGTTTGAAAATATTTTATATTAAATCACTCTCCCCCTCAATCCATGACCGTAGTCGATAATTGAGTGACTCAAGTTTTGATAAAATGAAGTCCGGTGATTTTCAAAATTTAGTCCAATATATTTTCAAAAACAACATTTTCCATTTTCAAAACAATTTAATTCAATTTACTCAAAAATTGTTTAAAAATGGTATCCTGCACAAAGATACGTTGGGTGGTTGAGCTGCTTCTGATGATGTTGCTGCTGTAGGGCTTGGAAGAAAAACCATCTGCATAGCGGTGAGACTTCTTCTTATGTTGCATTTTGAATGCCAAGCGAGGTCCAATTAAGCTCCGTTTCTTCAATCACATAGAAGAAAACCATCTGCTGATGCAGTGAGACCTCTTATGTTGCATTTATGCCAACTCTCCATAGAAGTCCAATTAAGCTCCGTTTCTTCATTTGTCAACCTAAGATATTGTTACCCTTTCCTTTCGGCATCCAATCATATTCATCTGTGGGATCCGGATCGGGAACATTCTTATAACCAATATACCTGCATACGTTAGTGAACACACATACAGATATATGGTGGTCGACATCACCCAAACAGTAATCGACTAATAAAAGTCAATGCAACATATCAATCAGATCATTTAAATGTATGGGAAAAATGTGTTCATCAAACTCTAATTATCTAAACCTAGCAATCATATCCTTGGCACCTAGTCCTTCAACATAGGTTAACATCATTTTTAATTAAGCATATTAGGATAATTAAGAAAGCTCGTTAGAAGATATAGATTTGAAAACATTCTCCCCCTCAACCAATAACTCATTTTATAAAAGATTTTAAAAGTGCTGAAGTCATTGATTGAGTTTCCAAATTTTATAAGATCTCTGAATCTGATTGTTTTTAAGCAACTCATTTTCCACCATTTTGAAAACACCAAATATTTTTCTGAAGAATTTTAGACGGAAAAACATTTGTGTAGGAACAGCAGTCCTTCGACATACTTTCCTCATTTATGTTTTTAGGATAAGTGCACGAAATATTTGAAAAATTGGTTTAGCGCAACACTTTCCTTTCATGAAGAACGGGTTGCTATCTGAAATAATAGCAAGCCATAGTTTAAGCGCGGGTTACAGTCTGAAGTAACTGCAAGCCATTATTTGAATCCCGGGTTACAGTCTGAAATAACTGTAAGCCATTATTTGAAGCCCGGGTTACAGTCTGAAATAACTGTAAGCCACCATTTGAAGTCCGGGTTCTGATCGAAATAAGCGTAAGCCATAAATTTTGAGACATGTTTAGAAAAGAATATTTACACCTCCTTTCGAACTTCATCTAAAGTCCCGTGCCATTATTGAATGACATTTCTAAGACCGTAGATGTTATCGATACCAGAAGACATGTCTTGAGAAACAATATTTTTGGTATTTTTGAAATTTTTGATTTTTATGGGTTTTTGTTGGTTTTATAATTTTCTATTTTGTTTTACGAATAAATATTTACAAGGATAGATAAGATGATATAGTAAAAGAAGATGATGATACGAGTACCGAGATAAGGATATCAAGCAGCCCTGTTGTTGAAGAAGAAATCGTCATCTCTTAAACATTCACCACCTAAAGCTTAAGGCTCCGAATAGAAGATAGAACATGAGCCTCGAGAAAAAACTTTGGCAGCTTCCCCAAACCGAAGATCCATTAGATGAGCAGATTCGAAGCTCTATTTCAAGCTTTCCTTAGCCAGGTGCACAAAAAGCACACCATTATCATAAATCCCATTTGCTCCATTTAAGAACGATAATCAAGGTTCTCCGTTCAGGGTTATATCATCAACAAGAATAACAGCAAAGTATCATCCCACATAAATAATCTTCTCAAATTTCCTTTCCACGAAGTCCGAAGCGATCCATTCCAAAAGGTGTCAAGAGACCACTTCCCCCACGTAGTTGAATTGATGCAGTCAGTCTCTTAGACTAGAGCTCACAAATCCGAATACACATACCCAAAGACAAAGAAACTTATACCATCAGTAGCGTGATTAAGTCCAATAGCCAAAGAATAACCCCAATGTATACTTTTCTCTCCCTCGAAGAAAGTGTATGAAGCTCAAGAACCCGAAGTACCCGAATGCCCAAAGAGAGAAAAACCGATAACATTGAAGAAGCAGGCCGAATCACTGATTATCTCTGCGGGTGACAATCTCTGCGGATGTCAACTCCGGAATAAGTGATTATATCTCTGAATCACTGATTAAGCCCTCAAGTGAGACAGCTAAGCGTCCCCAATGTACACAATCTCTCTCCTTTGATGAATGCGATAGCATCATCACACACTTGTGTACCTCTTTTATCATCAGAAACTAACTCTTCCATCTCTTCCCCCACATAGTTGGAATAAAAAAACACTGAACGCCATGAGTCAAATCTTGAGTTTCTCTGCGGTAATGACGATAGTCTTCCCGGGATATCTTCAATCACTTAGAAGTATTAAGCTCGTCAAGATTACTCGCGTATAGATGTGTGTCTCCTTCCCCCTTGCTGGTTTAGACACTTCAGAGTCAGCAAATCATTATAAGCCCGTATACTAGAAATTTGTTGAGAAGATCGCTTGAAGTCTTGTGAGAATCAACTTGCTGAAGACTCTCTCTGACTATTATTATCAACCCTTATGTAGACAATTTGAAGTGACCACTGAAGAAGAAAAACTTGCTATACCATACTTGAAACTGAAGTCAACTTCCCCACATTTGTATCTTAAGCTTGCACCTAATGATGGAAGAACGGTGTAGAGAATTTATGCTTCAAGCAAATCTCTAAGTACTCACTACCCAAACAAAGTATGAGACATTAACACCTCTTGCGATTATCCACACCGTCATATGCGTGTGACACTGAGTAAAACAAAGTAACTCCTATAGTGATAGTTAACCAGGTCTTCAACCATCCACCTCGATTGCTGGTAACTAGATAAACCAAGTCTTCACCTCAAATTCTTAAGCCCGAGCAAGTTATCAAATAAGAACACGCCTTTGTGAAAGTCAACTTCAATCTCAAATAAGTGATAAATGATTAACTCCGAAGTAATCACCTTGTGTCAAATGTCCAACAATAGCCAATATCAAGCGTCTCGAGGAGTCCTTTGCTAAAAAATATGAGCAAGTCTAATTGGGAATTGAATCTGACTTATAACTTTCTACCAATTAGTGCTCCCTAAACCGACAACTGTTTGATAAATGCCCGGATAAAGAAGAAGTCTTTAGATCGTTAAATGCAACTCGTCTTTAGTCTTCTAACATGTAGCAGAAAATGTAGAACCGATTGTAGACTCGACCTTCTTCAAGATTGTCCAGTTGGGGAATAGATAGTTAACATCTTCATTTCACCAAAAACACAAGAACATCACCAAAAGCATCCCAATTAACTTACATCTTGCAAATCCCCTTAATTAAGATCCTCCCAATCAAACAAGAACAGAAAGATGTTCATCAACGAAATCAGCAATCAGCCCTTGCGAACACATAAAATGGTAACACCAAGCAAACAATCACATCAAACAAAAAGAGAAGGTTGTTCGAATCATCATGTTAATGTGCACGTGAAGCATTAACCGGAAGCACTTTGTCAATAAACTCATATCAGCTTGTGAAGATGTCAACCAACGGCTCTTAGAATAGAAAACTCCATGTGAAGATGACCCGATAAGAAGAAGCTCGGTTCTTACATGAGTTTAGAGCCGTATGACCATTTATATTCTCTAATATCAATCAACAATGCAAAAATTCACACTTCTTCTCCCCCTCAAGAATTGCATACGGAGTTGCCATTCTTGATTAAGTAAGTGAAAATCATCCGAATGTTCTATTCACACTTCTCTCCCGCAAAAATCAGCACATGATGTCGCCATCTTCATTATAATCGAGCAAGTGGAATGAGAAAACAATCAGTGGTAGCCCGGTTCACTTTATGACTGAAGCGCATGGAAAAAGTATGAAGCATGTTGATGAGAATGGTCATAGTTGAGAAGATTTCTCTTCTTCAGAAGATAAAGCGCACTTTGACACGCATACACTTTTCTTTCTTTGAGGAACGAGGCTTGAACTGTTGTGTTCAAACGTCATAAGAAGATTTCTCTTCTTTTGAAGATAATGCGACCAAACGTACACATTTCTTTTCTTTGGAGTACGAGGCCTGAACTGATGTGAACAGACGTCATAGTCTCTCTCTTTTCAACTCTCTTAGCAAAACATGTAATCATCCCCATTATCATTCAGTAGGCTCTTTGTCGTGACAACTGATGGAGAAAACCCGATATAATGAATTTGACCCTGAAGTAGAACAACCCAAACTCGTGACTTAAACTTGCACATGTGTAACAAAGAGCGGTGTCGAGAATTCATGCCCATTTGAATCTCTAAGTACTCTATACTCTTCACCCAACCAACCGTCAAGTAATAGACGTACATTACCTCTTGAAAATCCACAATTGAATGTGACACTGAGCACTACAACGTAACTCCTTTAAGTGATAGTTATTTTGAGGTGATAAGAGCCCAATTTCCCCAAGTGGTAAAAGAAGAGGTAAAAGTCACCCAACAATAACTAGATTTCCAAGTCTTCGTTTTTGATAATAAGCTCGAACAAGGATCTCGAAGAATCTTCATCCAACCATCCCCGATACCTTCAGATACTAAGTACACTCGCCCGTGATGTTTCACTTCAACCTCAAATAAATAATACTGAATTAACGCCGACGTCACATCTTCTTAACTGCTCAAATCTAGCCTTCTTTGACATTTAAATGAACTTTGATAATGGTTTCATCCTGACCATGGTTAAAAGCACGTAACCCCATAAAACCATATAATTAACCAAACTGCCATGAAAACAACCTAAACACACACCCAATTCATGAAGTACACCCTTTTATCCCTTCTTTGAAACAGAAACTGTAGCACCAGCATCAGATAAGATCTCGAAATACACTTTCCTTTTCTCCAGGATGGTTCCATCATTACGGGATTTTACAACTCTATGGTTTAAACCGAAAAATAGATTCTTTCGCGGGATTTTACAAAACCAAGAATAAACCGTAAGATAGATCCGGAAATGCACTTGACTAATACCAGGATGTTTCCATTGTCACGGGATTTTACAAGTCAATGATTTAAACCGAGAAATAGGTTCTTTAGCGGGATTTTTCAAAATCAGGACAAAACCGTAAACAATATCAGCTTGAATGTGTTATGACAATTATGGTTTCAGTGAATATCTGTTTTAGGGGAACATGCAGCGGTTCATCAGCGGTTCAATCTCCAATATCAATAATATCAATCAATCATCCAGTAACCACATTGGTAAACACATCATTCACGTATTCTGACAGCTATTGTAGTGACCACATGGAGAAGTAAACCCGATATACCAAACTTGATCCAGAAGTAGAATTCCGCAGATTTGTTACTTAAACTTGTACTAATCCTCGTGAAAAAGAAACGGTGTACCCAATGTACAAAACCTCTTGACATATCCTCAACTGCGTGAGACACCGAAGTGATAGCTACGTTGTGGGTTAAGCGAGAAAGGAATCATAACCGTAACTAAATAGCCAAGTCTTTATCACACTCAATAAACGCTCAAACAAGTCATCTTCGCGGAAGGGTAGAAAGAAAGAAGATGAAATAAGTAAACTCGCCTGGAAAACCTCACTTCAAATCCAAATATGAAATACCGTTCAAACAACTCCGTAGTCCATATTTTTCCAATAAACACTTCAAGCCGCGACATAATAATCTCCGTGAAAATGTATACACCAAGTTATCAATCCAAATAATCATAACGTATCTCAATCATCATCAAATCTCTTCAACAAGTCACATATCATCAAAACACATGTATACTATCCAAATTTGAGAAGCCCAACTAATAACATCATATCTTGCAGCACTTACCAACGAATGAGATAGCAACTCAAAGCTCAAATCCATTCTTAAAATCATACTCGGTTCGTTAGAAAGGCCAATCCAACTTTATCCCATAGCGAATTTAAATCCAATGCTGGCCCGGTCCAAATAATTGTATTCCATGATGACCCATTCAAATCAACAAATAGACCCTGATCCAATGACATAACCGGAATATTTAACTTAACCACATAGAAATATGCCTACCAACGTCACAGTATATCCAACTCACATATAATACTTGTACAAACAACTACACCCGGCCCAATCAAAGTCTCCTAAACAACCAAAACATACGGCCCATTTACACCCCGTGCATATTCACTCAATCCTAAAAATTAGGGTGTATATAATCCTCACATAAGATTAGTTGCCCTAATATTACACCCAAACAAAAAAACGCACGCCTCCCTGATAAATAATACATCTCCACAAACCCTAATCACAATTCCTCCGCCCCCATTTTTCTTTCACACATATCCGAACACAAAACAAATTCAGTACACATCTCTTTATCAGCTTCAAAAATGGGTTCATCCTAGCCACAGGGATGGCTTGAAGGACAATGAATAGGCCACAGGGATGGCTAAAGGATGGAGACGGCTTAAGGTAGGATCAGTTAACAAGTAGATTTCCTTTTGATTTGTATAGTGTTAACGAACAAAAAGAATGATTTAACATCAATTGTTAACATCATCTTATGTTTCGAATATTTCATTTGAAATCACTTTTACATTAATTATTATACTTAAACCGAACAAGAGTAGAGAACACAACCCCATAATGGTTTTGTTTCTTTCTTCAGTGTATCGGAAATTAATGTAAGTCATAGATCGATGATGGATTTACATTTATCTTCTCATGAGTGTGTCCTTTGTAGTTTAATGAACCTATGAAAGACATGAGAAATAAACAAATCTGAGATCTTTAGATGATAAGACATTAAGAAACTTTGATTGGATCGATGATAGATAACTGATTTCGTGTTATAGGCCTTCACGGTCTTGATGAATAAATGACAATCACGAAATATGCATCTGAGATTCATTTAGATTAGATTAATTTTTCATTATGAG
This sequence comes from Chrysanthemum makinoi, assembly GCA_910596185.1. NCBI lineage: Eukaryota > Viridiplantae > Streptophyta > Magnoliopsida > Asterales > Asteraceae > Chrysanthemum > Chrysanthemum makinoi. The sequence continues at coordinate 58,496,452 of OU343220.1, forward strand.
TCGATGTCTTAATGATTGATCAGTGATGAGAGGGTTTCACACAAACATAGTTTTGTGGAGATTGGACGTGACTTTGAACCCATTCTGAGATCCTTCCTTTTTTATCCTTTTGATTTATTCACGTTCTAGGATGATAAGGACAAGTTTTGAGGTTGTTGCATTTGATAATATTTGGCAGTGTTGGAGATGATTGATACAATTGGACAACCTTTTTAAGATTGAAGTTGTGGTTGGACTGATGATGGGTTTAACCCTGAAGTCGTGTGATGTATTGATTGGTGTTTGGTATTTGTTGGTCATGAGGTCGAGTTCAAGTTCATCTTCTTCTTCTTCCTTTCTGTCAAGTCTAGTAGGCAAGTCAATATATCTTTACACACCATGTTACACAACTGCTTCTTTGCATTTTTCATAAGTCGCTAGCTAATTCGCTAAGCCAAGTCGTTAGCTAATTAAGCTAAGCCAAGTCGCTAGCCAATTCGCTAAGCCAAGTAGCTAGCCAAGTAGCTAGCCAAGTCGCTAGTCTAAGTCGCTAGGACAAGTCGCTACGACTTGTAAATACAAGTCATTAGGCAATTTTGATACTCAACTCGCTAACCAGATACAAAGAATCTGGACGACTTGTCAAGACAAGTCGCCATGAAGAAACGACCAACTCGCTACATGATATAAGTACAAGTCGCTAGGTCCATTTTGTGGTTATTCCGATGAGTTTTCCGACAAGGTCCGACCATATACATCTAAACCAGAAGATTGACCAAATAACCATTACCGATTGGTGCAAAATACATAATACAAGTTACGGTAACTCAAATCAGTTTGGACATAAAACATGACACAAAACTGATATTAACCAAAAGACAACATGAAAATATTTTGACCAATAAAGATACAGAATTTGAAAAAAACTGTTATACCATAGAATGTAAACGGAAACAGTATTTTCCGACAATAACGATTTCAAAAAAACAGTTTTAACAAATTTAAAAAACCACACAAATCGAAACAACACAAAACCTTGGCTCTTGATACCAATTGTAGGATCGTTATTTTTATTGTGTTGATGATTCGGGTGGTCTTGGATGATCAAAATACATGTTTTCCATTTTAGAGAGAGAAAGTAGAGAGAGAGGGTGTTCTTGCTAGAGGTTTACACAAAAGTATGAATATTAGATTGAAAGCACCACCCCTTCCATAGATGGAAGGGGTATTTTACTACAAATACACGACCTCCTATCGGCCTGTGGATCGGTATATCAGTGGGTAAAGACCCGTCCTTCCTCCACGGTGTTGCACTACACTATACTACGCTACAAACTAATAAATAAACTACTAAATAACGTAACTAATGACAAGTCCACGAGCTAACTTAAGCTAGATAACATTTGGGGTGACCGACTCTTCACTATGGAATTTTCTAATTCCTAACATGAAGTTAAGAAAGTGGAAGTCTGTGTTACTTGCGGTGGCCCCCATGCCTATTACAATTGTATGGCCACCGAGGGTAACCCTTTTGAAGCAAACGCTGTGGGCGGGATTTCTAATCCAGGAGGCAACCAATACCGTGCTCCTATGGACCCGAACCACCGTCCTAACCACTACCCTGGACCACCCGGTTTCAATCAAAACCAAAACCGTAATCAAAATCAAAATAGACCGAACCAAGGTTTTGAAAACCAAGGTAATTTTAGTCAAAATAACGGTTTTCAAAACTTCCAACACCAAGGAAATTTTAATAGAAACCAAGGTCAGGGAAATTTCAACCCAGGGTATTTTCATGGCAATAATCAAGGAAATTTCCAAAATCAAGGTCCTAATCCAAACAATAGAGGCCAGAATTTTCCTGTGCAAAATCAAGCCATTGTTCCAACTGGACCATCATCTGATGAGTTGTTGAAGCAATTCATGAAATCCTAAGAGGAAATGAATATGTTGTTGGTTAGCCAGATTTCTGACATTAAGAAGTCTTTAAATGATCGACCCTCGGGCTCGGGTACTTTACCTAGCAACACGATCGCTAATCCGAGGGCGATGCAAAGCGATCACAACCAGAAGTGGTACTTCATATGATGGACCCGCTATTTCTACTACCTCTTCTTCTTCTCTCCCGAAGGTAGTGGAAAGTGAACCTGAGGCGACAAAGGACAAGGAACTTCCTACTAATAACGGAGGTACCAGCAATGTCCATCCTCAAGTTGTCCCGAAACCCAAAACCAAACCTGGAGTTGTTTTTGAACCTCCAGTTGAAAACCCCAAATCCAAAACTTCTATTCCTTACCCCTCACGTTTAAATGAGCAAAAGCTCCGCGAAAAAGCCAGTCATCAAATGGAAAATTTTTTTCAAATTTTCCAAGAACTACATTTTGACATAAGCTTTGCAGATGCTATCATGCTGATGCCCAAGTTTGCATCAACTCTCAAACACATGTTAAGCAACAAGGAAAAACTGTTTGAAATGGCTAAAACTCCTTTGAACGAGAACTGCTCAGCAGTTCTGTTAAAGAAGCTTCCCGAGAAGCTTGGAGATCCTGGAAAATTTCTTCTTTCTTGTGTTTTTCTAGGGATGATTGAATGCTTTGCCCTTGCCGATCTTGGTGCAAGCATCAATCTGATGCCTTATTCAGTATGGAAGAAACTTTCTCTTCCGGAACTTATTCCTACCTGCATGACTCTTGAGCTTGCTGATCGTTCTATATCGCGTCCTCTTGGCATCGCCGAGGATGTATTCGTGAAAGTAGGAAAGTTCCATTTTCCAGCTGACTTTGTGGTTGTTGATTTCGATGCCGATCCTCGGGTTCCCCTCCTTGTTGGACGAGGATTCACGAGAAGGCCGTGCTCTCATTGATGTATTTGAGCAAGAAATCACATTACGTGTGGGTAATGAAGCTATTACCTTTAACCTTGATCCAACGGTACTCCTCAAACTATGATCTTGAATCGATTAATCAAATCGATTTAATTGATATTGCTTCAGAGGAGTACTCTCAAGAGTTTCTTGGTTATTTTCATAATTCTGTGAGTGGGGATTCCACCACATCTTCTCAACCAATTATTGCCGAATCTTCCCTCTCTCACCCGTTTGAGGGAGGTGACTTCTTTTTGGAAGAGATCGATGAGTTTCTTGCTAGTGATGAATCAATTCACGGAATTGATGGTGTTTATGATTCGGAGGGGGATATTCTTTATCTTGAGCAATTGTTAAATGAAGATCCATTACCTTCACTTCCTCCGAAAGAGATCACGATTGAGGAAATCAAATCAGTACAAACATCTACTGAAGAATTTCCCGAGGTTGAACTTAAGGACCTACCTCCTCATCTCGAATATGCATTCTTGGAGGGTGATGATAAATTACCCGTCATAATTGCTAAAGACTTAACTGAGGAGGAGAAATTTGCTCTCATAAAGGTCTTGAAGTCACACAAGCAAGCAATTGCTTGGAAACTCTCCTACATTAAGGGTATCAACCCTGAGTTTTGTACTCACAAAATCTTGATGGAGGATGACTTCAAGCCAGAAGTCCAACATCGAGAGAAGGGTGAATCCTAAGATTCATGAGGTTATCAAACAAGAGGTTCTCAAACTTCTTGATGTCGGTTTAATTTACCCGATCTCTGATAGTCCTTGGGTCAGTCCCATTCACTGTGTTCCTAAAAAGGGTGGCATTACTGTTGTCACAAATGAAGAAACGAGTTAATTCCAACTCGATTGGTTACGGGATGGCGTGTGTGTATTGACTATCGCAAGTTAAACGAAGCCACCCGTAAAGACCATTTTCCTCTACCCTTCATGGATCAGATGCTTGAGAGATTAGCAAGGAACGAATACTATTGTTTCCTTGATGGTTTCTCGGGTTATTTTCAGATCCCCATTGATCCACTGGATCAAGAAAAGACCACATTCACCTGCCCATACGGAACTTTTGCCTACAGACGTATGCCTTTTGGCCTATATAACGCTCCTGGCACGTTTCAGCGATGTATGATGGCAATTTTCCACGACATGATCGGGGAAACAATGGAGGTGTTTATGGATGAATTCTCGGTCATTGGGGACTCATTTCAAACATGTCTCTCCCATTTAGAAATAATGCTAAAATGGTGTGAAGACACCAATCTTTGTCTAAATTGGGAGAAGAGCCACTTTATGGTCAAAGAAGGCATAGTCCTTGGCCATAAGATTTCCAAAAACGGGATTGAGGTAGATAGAGCAAAAGTTGATGTTATTGCTAAATTGCCTCATCCTACTACCGTCAAAGGTATTAGGAGTTTTCTTGGTCATGCCCGGTTTTATCGTAGATTCATACAAGATTTTTCTAAAATCGCTCGGCCTATGACCCATCTTCTTGAAAAAGATGCTCCTTTTATCTTCTCACCTGAGTGCATCGAAGCTTTTGAAACATTAAAGAAAAAGCTCACGGAAGCACCCATTCTAGTTGCCCCGAGGATTTACCCTTTGAGCTCATGTGCGATGCAAGTGATTTTGCTATCGGTGCAGTCTTGGGGCAACGAAAAACCAAGCATTTTCAGCCTATCCACTACGCAAGTAAAACTATGAGTGAAGCTCAAACCCATTACACCACTACAGAAAAAGAATTATTAGCCGTGGTGTATGCGTTTGAAAAGTTTGAGCATACCTTATCTTGACCAAATGCGTGGTGTATACGGATCACTCGGCTCTCAAATATCTCTTTGCAAAACAAGATGCAAAGCCGAGATTGATCCGTTGGGTTCTCCTCCTACAAGAATTTGATATCATTATACGTGATAAAAAGAAGCGAGAACCGGCGATCATCTGTCCCGTCTAGAAAACCCTCACCAGGATGTGTTCGAGAAAAAGGAAATAAATGAAACATTTCCTCTCGAAACACTCAATGTGGTTTCTTTTAGTGGAGACTCTTCTACCCCATGGTTTGCTGACTTTGCAAATTACCATGCGGGTAACTTTGTAGTGAAAGGGATGTCGTCCCAACAGAAAAACAAATTCTTTAAAGATGTAAAACATTACTTCTGGGACGACCCCTACTTATTCAAAATTTGAGCGGATCAAGTCATCAGCGATGTGTGTATGGTCAGGAAGCCAATGACATTCTCAAGGCTTGCCATTCGGACCTACCTTGGGGACATCATAGCCCCAACTACACCGCCAAGAAGGTGTTTGATTCCGGATTCTATTGGCCCACGATTTACAAGGATGCTCACGAATTTGTCAAAAACCATGGACGCTTGTCACGTCACGGAAATATCTCACAAAGAAATGAAATGCCGCAAAACGCCATTCAAGTGTGTGAGATTTTTGACATCTGGGCATTGACTTTATGGGGCCATTTCCATCATCTCGCGTAATAAATACATACCGTGGCCGTTGACTATTTGTCAAAATGGGTTGAAGCTAAAGCTTTGCCTACCAACGATGCCCGAGTTGTTGTGAAATTCTTGAAATCTCTTTTTTGGTAGGTTTGGAACTCCACGAGCTATAATCGGTGATCGTGTATACGCATTTCTGCAATGACCAGTTTGATAGAGTCATGCAAAAGTATGGTGTAACTCACCGTCTCTCTACTGCATACCACCCCAAACAAGTGGGCAAGTGGAAGTTTCCAATCGAGGATTAAAAGAATTCTGGAAAGGACGATGGCGAAAACCGTGCCTCTTGGTGGGATAAGCTAGATGGCATACTCTGGCCTTCCGCATACAGCTTATAAAACACCCATCGGGTGTACTCCATACAAGCTTGTGTACGGGAAGGCATGTCATCTGCCGGTTGAGCTTGAGCACAAGGCATCCTGGGCCTTGAAACATGCCAACTTCGATATTCAGATAGCTGGTGATCACCGGAAAGTTCAAATAAATGAATTAAATGAACTCGTGATCAAGCATACGAGAACTCTTTGATCTACAAAGAAAAGACAAAGAAGATTCATGACTCCAAAATCAAGAACCGCGTTGTTGGATATTGGATTTCACTTACATATCATAACATTAACACAATGGGCATATAGATGATTTTAGAGAGAGAGAAAGTGGGATATTCTAGTAAGAGAAACTTGTAGAATATTAGATTACCAAAGAATATCCAACCCTCTACCTTGCAAGGTAGAGGGTATTTATAGGTTACAAACTAACGACCTCCTGACGGCCGTGGATCAGGATAAGTGGGTAAAGACCGGCCCTTCCTCCACGGTGTTGCACTAAACTATTCTATGCTACTGACTAACTAATAAACTACATAAAAACGTAAATAACGACAAGTCTATGAGCTAACTTATGCTATATAATAGTTGGGGTGACCGACTCTTCAATACTGGAATTTTCTAATTCCTAACAATCTCCCCTAAGGAGGTCACCCCGTGTTTTACATTTCGAATCCTAGCATTCTATTCTTGACTTTGTTCTTGAGCTCAGAGACTTTAATACTTCAACTTCGAATCTTTGTGCATACTTGCTAAAGGCAACTTCAAAGTCTGCCTAGATTTGTACTTTAAAAGTGGAGGTCATTCACGATCCATGAGATAATAATTATGAGCCATCTTTTGAGATCTTCAGCTATAAGAACAAACTTCTCTGAGATATCCTTTGTGGTGTTGGTATTATGTGATGTTGTGACTTTCGGACCGACATGCTCACATTCTGGATCATGATATCTTCTCATCAGAGTAGCGGAAGCTTTCGTAGATTCATGATATTGGCGGCCAGCAGAGAAGCATGGAGTGAAAATATCAGAGTCATTGATGCACTAATCATGATTTCTTTTGAGATAAAATGTGTTAAGTGAGCATGCGGCTATGGATTGACCGCTTCATTCTCGATCACCGCAAACGCTTCGCATTCGCATACAACAGCTAGCAATAAATCGCACGAAAGTGTCTTTGATCACTTTCGTTGAATTGAGATACACGGCCCACGGTTCTCCGTTGATCATACATGTACTGTGCGCACGTGATCGTATAATTCAAGAATTTCCTTGACAGGGTTTGAGCAATGCTATAGCTGTTCTCAAACCGAACATCTCAAAGAAGACAACACCGAAGTGAGTGAACCAAATAATTTTAAGTCCACTGATTGATGAAAAGAGATTTGAAAAACAATCGTGTATTGCTCAATAGAAATTGTTTTTGCAATACAACTAAGGTTTTATTGAAAATCAATTATCAATCATAAAAACACCTTTTGGTTTGAAAAATGAGTACACGGTCAATGTGCTAAAGAAAAGAGTTGTTAAGCACAAAGACCGGTTTTTCAAAGGTATCCGTCAATCCATATCCGAACCGTGATTGATTCAAGAGATTGAATCGCCCCATTGTTTTCGTTCGTTGTCACATGGTTGATCTATATAATAGATCTCACATGCCACCTACCAGAGCTTGTTTGATGTTGGCTCCAGAAGGCTTTCCATCTTCATTGTGAATATGTAAACACATCACTGAGATGTTCTGGCAATACCACAAGGATAATGCGTAGGACTCAAGATATAATCTCTCTTTCCACATTGTGTAAAGCAGAGAGTCTTCATTGAAAGTGTCCTAATGAGATTTATTGATGATCTCGTGGCTCTAGACTCAATTTGTGCATATTTGGAACCTGTGTCGGAGACTAGGAGAGGGTCTCCTTCTTCAATATCAACAATCTCTAAGAGAAAGTCGATAGATAATGTCGGTTCCCGTGAGAATGAAACAAGTCCTTTTAAGAGGAACTTGAGTGGTTTTGGAAAGTTGAAGTGCGTGCCACCTGGGTCCATGACGTCTTGTCTTCAATACCGATGTTACCACCAGTAGCATATGAATTGAACCTGGTATTTGCCCTAAGGTTGAATAAATGGAGGGCTATTTGTTTTCACCCTTTTCTCATTCAATTCTTTTAATTCTTCAACCCCTTCAGTGCTTACCGAGACTTCATAACTAGAACCTTTTGGGTTTATTCCAAGATTCAGCTCGGCCTCAACGTCCCGACTCTTCCCATTCCTCATTTTTCCTTTTTATCATCATACCTAAGAACTCTACACTAACTAGTGGATAGTCCCTGGGTAGATCCCTCCTGCTCGGCGGATCATGGGAACCAATACCTAACCTTATCATCCTTATATCACCGTACATAAAGTAGAGTTGGTCGGTCTATTTGGTATTGTTCATCTGCCATTGGAACCAATTGAAAACCATTTGAAAATCAATCCGGATACTTATGATATATTATCAAAGCATTTTGTACCTGACATTGTTTTTGATATTTTTAGAATAAGTGCTCCCCCTCAACATGTGCATGAATTGATTGAAATTGTTTTGCACACGGAGGCAAGAGGAAGAATTAACTTCTTTGAATACCATTTTCTAAAAGATATCAACATCACTTCCCAAATCAAGTCAAGTGGATAAAGCATTTTGGGGAAGGATGAGATTTTCATAAGTTTGCTCCCCTCAATATGTGCCTCGAGATTTGAAAAGAGTGTTTTGCACATACTGGAGGGAACCCTTTAAGAAGTGCATACATGTTTACCAAAGGATTAGAATACATGTTCACCAAAGGATTAGAAGCCATACAATCAAGGTACCTTAGAAAGATTGAAAGTTGTGAACCCTGATGACTTGAATTAGCAAAGAGAATTCTCCCCTTAATATATGCTTCGAGATTCGAAAATTGTTTAGCACATATTAGAGAGAAGTATGCACAAAAATTGGTAATCTTATCTTTTAACATCTTTCATATTTATATCACATTTTCTCCCCCGATCAAAATCTTAAATCCTTTGAGATTTTGGATCTCAAGTGATTTAAATATGTATGAGGTAAAATATTTGTAGGAGAAAAATGTGTCCGGTTTTATATGATCGGTGGACAACAACACGTGATGTTTCCCTTTTACAAGGGGAAACCACAAGACAAATCCTAGCACTATTACATGTTTTACAGTTGTTCACATTTAGTACACCACATATTACACATATTAAAAAAAACACAACATAAACTCATTTCCTCAAGATGTCTCTATTCACCCTTCAAGAAGTTTGTAGTGACCATCTGAAGCCTTCCAATCGACAAAACTTCTCAAGGCTGGAAGATCCTTCGTGTTCGAGTCTTCGCCTAATTGCGCGAATGAAGTGTTCACACCTCTTCAAGTCATCATCACCCAAAAATAGTTTTAACCCAAGATTTCATATCAATTTTGGCTTCTTTCACTCGGGTGTCAAGTTCTTCTTCGACCAATTTGAGAGTACCATCACTAAACTTGTAGAGCTCATAGAGCGATAAGCATAATGAGATCCATATCTGTCGGTGAAGATGACGACTCTAGGGGTGTCAAGGACTTTGTATTCACGATGAAATTCATGCCCAGTTGCATTCCATTGAGGACTTGTAAGGTTGATCCCTGGTTTGGTAGCTATGCCAGCCGAAAGTCCTCAACTCGCTGAATGACTAAGCCCGATCCAAGAGTGGCAAATGCAGGGGCCTTTTCTCACGGACAGTAATGCTTAAGGTGTCCTTGAAGATTCAAGAGATAGAGATCTTCAAATCATTTAGTAAGATGTTTGAAGTCGATTCTCTTTAATAGTATACTCTTTGAGGTATGCTCTTTTAAGGACTATCTTCTTCAAATACTCATATCCATAGATAGGGAAGATCTCTACTCTAACAACACTTAAGATTTGCAAACTTTGATCGACATCATGCGTCTTTTATCGCCACCATGTCTTTCGATGTAGAACTTCTTCTTTTTGAACCACGATTGGGAAATACCATAAGAAGCGGCAATATCATACTTTTGTTCTTCATCGACCCGAATTGATCGGGAACCATCTGCTCAAGCCCCGATCGAGTAGGTTGCGTTTTCATCTTTGATATTGATAGAGCGGGTCTTCTTTCGCAGAGCGAGCACGAGATAGTCCAAGTCGTGATTGAAGAAGAACCACACTGAATGGTCATCGACCGGGTTCACCACCAAGAGGAAGAGATTTGTTGACATTGAAGTAACGGATTTGCTCACGACTTGGTCATTCAAGCATCTTGTGGCATTCTTCCATCCGATATTGAAGATGATTTGCATCAGAGTGGAAGACTTTGACAATTTCGTAAGCTTGTCCTTCAAGATCTCTTGGAGTTATTGATGAGATACTCTTCCGTTCACAAAACCATCTAATAAAACTTCCCATATCACCGGTGTAGTGCGAAGAGAGTCTTCAATTTGGAACTTCATAATTATTGGTGATAACGATGCCCAATTGTTGTCGGGAATCATAGAGTCGAGACTCGGGATGGTCCATGTGGGTTCGGAGAGTAGGAGGACTATCTTCCACAATGCGCACTTTGAATTGTGTCTCTTGAAGGTGCTACTCGATGTGCTAGTGCGATTCCCGTACCATGTAAGTATCAAACCAGTCTTCTGATGGCTTAGGAATATGCTTTGTAGATGCATCATCTTCATTCGGTTCGAGTCCGCCATGACATGCGACTCTTCGTGAACCATTTGATCATCGGGAATGGAGGTGGATGTGGATGTGAACCTTGAATCAACTGTCGTCCGCAAAGCGCGATTTCTTCTTAGTACTCTGTTTTTTTGTAGGAGTCCGATCGATTGGAAGGTTTTGACGGTGATGATGGTGGTTGTGGTGGAGGTGTGTTGATTGTCGTAGAAGGATCACCACTCGAGTTCCAAATAGCGCCCCGTAGGTGGCTGAGGTGGAGGATCTTAGGATCTCTACGATCCTTCATCAAGGATTCCATCACAATTGTTCTCCTTTTCTTTTTAGCTTCTTTTTCCCTGATGTCAATCATATAATGCTCATAATTGTCGAACTTAATGGATTCATCAAGTGCCTCATAGAGTTTCTTGTGAACTTCATGCTTGTCCTCTTGACAAAGATCATACATCTTTTTCAAACAGTCAGCTGCTCATATCGGTGATAGGTAGGTCCTTGAATCGTCTAAGAAGTGGAGCCTCCATAGCCCATTCCACAGCATCCTTGACTTCTCCTTCAATAGCAGGAACCCCTTCATTGAAGTTGAGGTGCTCCAATCTATAGACCGATCCACAAGAGAATCAAAGATTTAGGAAGTTGCCTTTCCGTGAGCTTCTATCCTTTTAATGGCTTTGTCCAAGTAGTTGATCGAGAGGTGAGATCTACATGGTGGTGAAGCGGTGGAGCATCCACATCGGCAAATCAGAATGACAGTTCAGGAGTTGGTGACGATGTTGGTGGTGTTTGTACAAATGCGTTGATTGAGTTGATAAGGGGAGGTGGAAGTGCAGTTGCTAGTGAAGATGCCGACATTGGAGGAATGGTCGAAGTGGCGTATCTTGTGGATGTTGACAGTGTACATGGATTGGCGAGAATCTAAGTTTTGTCATTAATGAATTGATCTCTAAAGAAACTTATCAAGATTCTTAAGTGAAGATAGAGAGTTAGTGGACAGATTTGGTTCATCCATCTTCAAGGTCTCATCAGATCTTGTCTCAAGGTTCTCCTGCGAGTCCTTTTTGCAGAGTGTCAACCTTTAGTCGATTGAGTCTCTCCAAGTGAAGAAGATTCTTTAAAGCGTTTGTGACCACTCGGATAGTTCCTTAGTATGTGATGATTACGTTCTTCTCTTCAGCTCATATTGATTTGTGGTGCTTGATGGAGATGAAGAGATAGTTAAGAGCATGTGCTGACTTTGTTCGGTTCAACACTGCCACCCTTTTCCTTTGTCATGTGTTATTGGGGTTGGTTGTGCGAGGTAGTTGGAACAGGTTCTCTTAACACAACTCCACCTATTGGTGCTTTAGTATTAGACTTTCAAGACTTTGTTGGATTCAAGTTGCGATTAGCATCGTCTTCATCAGTAGCCCTGATAACACTCCTTGATCTCGGTATTTCTCACCAATCTCCTTTTCCACATTCTTTCTCTTTACTTTCGCTTCTTGGATCTGTGTTGCCATTTGGAGACCTTTCAAGTCTCTTTTGGGAAGAGGCATAGGATGCTTGTGAGGTGGCGGCGTGACGGGAGCATTGGGTTGTGGAGGAGAGGGTGTGACATCAGCAGAGGAACTGGTAGCTCTTTTCATGTATTGTTTGAAGTAGTCCTTCTTCTTGATATCTTCTGTGAGAAGACAATCATGAATTGGCAATCCAAATACTTCTTTATCCGAACCTCTAGGAACATATTTGGGTTTCCTAAAACAAATTCATCTTATGTAAAGTTGATTGAGACCTAGGGTGAATTTATGAGTTTGTTGCAAGTCTTGGATAACAAGCTTAGAAAATCTGTTGAGATCACAAGCTTGTTACATTTCTTTTCGGCCTTGAGCATTGTTCTGAAAAAGGTTCTATCAATATGAATGTGTGCATTGATAAGGAGAATTCTTCCCAATCGATCAGAGACATTCACATCAACCCTATTAACAATTCCCAATAGGATTTGCAGATAGGTATTCTCACTTTATCGAACCTGAAGTTTTCCCGGATAAGCATAAGTTGAGATGGTTGTAATAGCTTTCCAAGGTTGATACATGTGACGGTGACGATGTCGATGCTCTTAAAATCTCTTCGTGCCCAAAATTAGAATACAATCGGTCATCACACCAGTGGAGATTGAAGAACGTTTGGGTCACATGGTGTGATTCAAGAGCCTTGCGAATAGCGGAATCAATCGTGAATTCCTGTATCGGTTTGCGAGTATTTGTGATTTTGTTCCATTGAGCGGTGTTCGAAATTGTTGATGTAGATAGTAGGAATTCGAGCATTGCTTGGTAATAGCTCAGAAGTTAGTGTTCTTGAGGATGTCAATTGACACTTTGAGTATCGGATTTGTTGGTAGCTTTTGTAGGTCCACATAACAGTTACTTTTACATATCAGCCTTGACTTACTGGAAGGATTTCTTCGTCTGAGAGAACTTTGGATGATCCTGACGGAGCGGACCTTTCGGGTTTGAGCTTGCCATAGATGATCGAGCAAACATACAATCAACGGTTGAATGAGCAGTTGGATAATAACGATAAGTAAGACAACATTGAGAGCACCCTTATATAGATACATAGAAATAGTAACTCGAAAGGAGTCCCCAAAACACATCTGAGAAAGATTGAGTGATTCATAATTGAGATATATCAATGAAGTCAGATCATATAGATAAATAATTAACACAGCAGTGATTTAAAAGGGCAAAAGAGTGCATTTCAAAGTGATCATGACATGAGCCAAGATACAATGATATAACACATATGTGTGAGGCAGTAACATTTGGCGGTCGTGAGAGAGACCAAGTACCTTTTACCTAGAGAAATGTCATAACAGTTACATAGTGTATGTTGATTCAACAAGTTAAATTGGGAGATTACAGTGATTGTGAGAGTGAGATCATCTTTTAAACCTCTTGAACATTTAAATAATCCTCGACCTAAGACTAATTCTCAACATGAAAGTGAACAACTGCTGCTAGACTAGTAAAGACAATTCGTCATCTAGAACCACAAACAAATTAAGCTAATAGTTTAGCTCTCTAAGGCTAGCTAATTCGCTAACGGTAAAGCCAAGTCGCCATGAACACTAACAAAACCAACGCTAAATCGTTAACAAGTCGCTAAGGTTACTAATTCGCTACAAGCGGTCAAATTTGTTAACTAAGTCGCTAATGTTACTAATTCGCTAACTTGTAAAGACAAGTTGCTAACAACTAACTTCGCTACACAAGTCGCGAATAAAATAGTGAATTCTCTCTAATAATCGCTATAGTTGAATGTAGTCGCTAGTTGAAGAACATTAGACTAAGTTAGCTACCAAGAACAATTTAAATGCCACCAAGAACACTTCATAATTTCAACCCACCAATCCAATCTTAATCATACATCATGTACATGGTAACACATTACACAGCAAACAATAAAATATTCCAAACATTTTGTAACCCGTTCAACATTATACAAGCAACAAAGCAACACGATTAGAAAAGTCGAACCTAAGAGACAACAATCACAACTCACAAGCTCGGATGGTTAAAATACATGTTAAAAACTGGACCAAAATGAGAGAACAAAGATAAGGGGGATCGAGGCACATACCTTTTGCTATGTCGCTAAAGTGAGCACAATTTGTGAGAGAAAGAAAAAAAACTTATTTGAAGAAAAAAATGGTAATTCGCGAGGGGTTATCCCAACTAACTATCTTAGGCATTATGACACAATTGGTCCTTGTGGTTTTAACATGAGGTAAGGTAAGTCGCTAGTGCAACATAACTTTCACTATATGGCAACTTTGATCCCTATGGTATTGAAGAACGAGTGGTAGGTCGCAAACACAGATTATAGACTAAGCCTCTAGCAAAGATTATCACACTGATCACCATTAATCAATTAAACATTTAGTCACATAATCATTTCTAAGCAAGGCACTTAATACGCAGGTACACACTGATAATCACATGAGCAAGATATGACCCAACAACTACAAATACTAACTAGATAGTTACGAGGCAAAACACGACCTCAACATACAAATGAGCAAGCATTATAACCACCACAGAAGCCAATGGCATAGATAGTCAAGAAAACATATACAGTCTCCCCTCAATAAAGTTCCTCAAAGAACATTGATTGACATAAGTATCTACGTTAAGAAAAACAAGAATATTTCAATTGTTGAACTTCATCTATGATCCGTGCCATTATTGAATGACATTTCTAGGACCGTAGATGTTATCAGTAGGTGAATGTATTCTTTATTAGATTGGAAAAAGCGTGAAACATTGTACATTTAAAGAATTTAAACATGATATAATAAATTTAAAAGAATAACAATATATAAATTTTTTTAAGAAGCGATTTATACAGATATAGATGAAGCAGTCTGATTCAATGATGAATAGGAGTAAAGTAAGTACATCATCTAGCACACTATAGCTCCTGAATGAGCTATGTTCATTTCTGATGGGAACCAAGTCATGAAGTTCCTAATTGAGTTGAGCATTGTACTGAAAAAACTGAGAGCACATTGTACTTGAAGCACATGTAGACTTGTACATAGAAGGGTTAGTGACATGTTTAATCTCACATTTAGATGCATCACAGTATATCTGAGACATCATTAATGGGGATCCTATTAGCTTCAACATTCTTGAAAAGTTTACCTGTGGGAATCCACTTGAGGCATGATCTAGGGATGTAAGTTCGTTTTAAGTCCGTAAACTTAAAATCTACCGGTGGGAAATGAGTGAGTTGACTATTTGTCCTTGAATTTAATTGATCAGTCATGAGACCTAGTTAAACTTATTGCATTTCTGCGTGGTGATGACCATTAGTCATATGCTTAGGATTCATCATATCGAACTAGGCAATGAAGTGACCTGGTTTTGACAAAAACAAACCGATTATCAACTTGGGATGTAGGCTTAGATTTTAATGGTTTAGCACTTTCAGACCTATAGGCATTAGGTTGTTTAATAACTGTTCGTTTCAAGTTGTTCGAACATTTGACTTCTTTCCCAAAGTTGAAGGTTTTTCAAACTTAGTGTTCATCCTATTTCCAACATGCTTCCGAGCTCATTTTTAGTGCAACGATATTGAAGCTCTTATCCTGAATTTGTGCTTTGAGGTTATCAATATCTTTCATCAAGAGATTAGATTGATTGAAAAACTTAGAGTTTGTTTCCTCAAGGTTCTTTCTTAAATGCTCATTTTCTCTTAGAAGGTTGGACACACATAGAGCTAGTTCAGAATTCCTAGATTCTAGTGTATCACTCTTCTCATGACAGTCATATTTCGGCTTCGAAGAAGCGATTCCATTTCTTATGGTCGAATCTTTGTCCGGTCGGGATTTTAAATGATTAATTTCAAAAATTCCTAAATTCGAAGTTCCCTTACTACATTAATACGGTTTTTTGCATAAAACATTTCATTCTTATGTTGTATTTCAATTTGCAAAGAGAATACAGATGTTTTTCAAGAATTGAAAATTTGTTTGAAAGCTCATCATATACCCTTTTTCAATCATGTTACTTGCATTAGATTCAGACAAAACAAAGATTGATTCCACATTGTTATGTTCAGGGTAAGAGTCATGTACCTTTTTGTGAGAATTAGTGTGATCAGATAAGTGTACCTTGTTGATTGATACTTTTTAGACTCACTCGAGAATTTGAGATCGATCTGTTTCTTCATCCTTTTCCATCACAACCGAGATTTTTTGCAATCAGTGTCTTCTCTGGTTCAACAATCGAGTGAAGCATGACCGCGTCATCATTGTTCCATGGACACTCTTGACACTCATTCAATTCCTTCAACTTGTTATTCTCTTTTGCAGCTTCCTCGATGTATGTTTCCATATTACTCATAAGTTGAATAAAATGAGTTTCAACTCATGAATTTCCATTCCCGTGTGCTTCTTGAAAGACATTCCAGTCATGATATTATCAAAATCTGAGGAGTCTTCTTCCGGGTAAGTGGTGAAATTGGTTGAAGATGGTTTGTAGAGCAGCATGAGAATCATCAGTTGAGAGCTTTTCTTTGGTAATTTGAAACCTCGGTCGTTCTAGGTTAAGCAAAACAGTTCTTGTTAAAGTGGGAAAATCCTGACGAAGGATGGCACAACTTGTTCGATCCATGGTTGTAGATAAAAGTAATTTGAGAAGCTGACTGAGTTGTTGAAGCGCTCACTGGTGCATTCCACATTCTTAGTATCATCTGAAGATATTAAGAGTGACTTATTTGAGTTGTTCTGATTGATCGATACTGAATCATTAAGTGTGTGGCCTTCAGATAGGCATTCGGTTTCACTATTATGTGGCGTGTCATAGAGAGCAAGTACTTTGGTGATTAAAGAATCCGTGATGACCGACATTGTGTTATTATGAATTACTCCCCAAGTCTCTAGAGAATTTAGAATCAACTCACTACCAACAAAATAGCACTAATCCCAAGTCGCTAGAAGATATCAACAAGTTCTAAGTACAAGTCGCCAACACTTAATTCGCTACCACGCCAAGTCGCTAGAGTTCCAAGTCGCTAGCCAGATGTAAGTCGCTAAGTAGTAACTCGCTAACATTCAAGTCGCTAGCAAAATTTCCAGAGCAATTCGCTACTCAAGTCGCTAACGATGCAAGTCGCTAAAGAGCAACTCGCTACATACCAAGTCGCTACCACTAAGTCGCTACCCGTAGTGGAGAGTCCACTACTTGTACTGTTAATCGCTAGGTCTAAGTCGCTAGCTCCAACACTGTAAGTCGCTACAAAAATGTGAAGCAAGTCGCTACCAAGAAAATACTCCGTGAGCTAAGTCGCTAGCTTGAAAAACCATATAAACATCACTTTTCAATCCAAAAACAACCCAACCAAGATGATTCAAGCTTACCAAATGAAAACCTAAACACTTTTGATGATTCTAAACATAAAAGTACAACCAAAATCGAAACTTTAACACTAGAAATCAATCAAATGATGCAAAAACCACTAAACTTTTTCAAACTCAAAAACCACTAGAAATCCAAAGATGTGTAAGATATGATCTAACCTTGGCTCTTGATACCAATTGTAAGATATAACTTTTCACTTACACATCATAACATTAACACAATGAGCACATAGATGGTTTTAGAGAGAGAGAAAGAGTGGGACATTCTAGTGAGAGAAACTTGTAGAATATTAGATTACCAAAGAACATCCAACCCTCTACCTTGCAAGGTAGAGGGTATTTATAGGGTATAAACTAAACGACCTCCCCTGACGCACTGTGGATCAGGGATACAGATGGGTAAAGACCGACCTTCTCCACGGAGTTACACTAAACTATTTTACGCTACTAACTAACTACATCAAAACGGGACAAAATGACCAATCTACGAGCTAACTTGTGTTAGATAGTAGTTAGTGACCGACTCTTCAATCACTGAGGAATTATCGAATTCTAACAAAGGTACCATTTTTCATTTAAGGTACCCGACTTTTTGCCGATGAAACTTCGTTCAGCATTTAGTAAATTAGATGTTTGGTCCTTTTTGATAAGCATACATGTTTGGTCCTTCAGTCCGTTTTTGCACATTTTCAAAAAATATTTTTCAAAAATAAAACTTTTTTCAAAAAAAAATTTTCGAAATATTTTTTTTCCAAATTTTTTTAAAACAATTTTGAAATATTTTTTCCAAATTTTTTTCAAAAAACATTTCGAAATATTCCAAAAATATTCGAAATTTTTTGAAAAAATATTTCAAAAAATTTTTGAAAAAAATTTGGAAAAAAATATTTCTCGAAAAAGTTTTTTGAAAAATTTGAAAAATATTCCGAAATTTTTTTGATTAAAAATATTTCGAAAAATTTTTGAAAAAATTGGAAAAAATATTTGAAAAGTTTTGTTGAAAAAAATTTGGAAAAAAATATTTCGAAATTGTTTTTTGAAAAATTCGAAAATTTTTGAAAAAATTTTATTTAATTTTTTGTTAATGTGCAAAACGGAGTTGAAGGACCAAACATGTAATGCCTATACAAACTCAAGGACCAAACTTGTAATTTACTAACGAAATAGAACGGTAAACCTAAATCGGCCCAAAAAGTCGGTACCTAAAGAAAAAAAAAAGAATAGTACCTTTAATTGAAATTGGACATAAGATAAGTACCTTTTTATGCGATTTGCCCATATAAAAAAACATAATACATCAAATAAACATGCGGAAGCGAATAGGACGTTATAATGAATAATTAACTAACATAAACATAAACTATGCGTACATTTTTTATTCTAGCCGAACAAGAATCAATTCCACAAAACTAGCAAGTGATGAACCCTAATTATGGTTTATAGGATTATAGAATTACCCTTACGGTTTTGTAATTCAATTTAAGATACCAACAAAAGTATGTTAGTACCATGCCTTGCATACACACGCATTCAAATCAAATTAAAGTAATGCTAGTTTTAATCACACACAAAAATTTCGTTTTGGAAAAACAATGGATCGACTACCCTAAAGGGTTGTACGATCTTTTATAGTCAAAACCGCACAAACAATATTGTAGGTTTTAGACAATGAGTACAAGAGATAACTTACAAAGACCCTAGGCCTGTATTTATACCAGTAACTTGTGAACAAGCTAGCAATGGATTGGGCTTTTGGAACCTTGAC